>CM046466.1:21427169-21614669 GCA_025506415.1 Flaveria robusta
TGCATTGGATATTTTCAAATCGAGTGGTCGAGGTGTGGGGAGGAAAGAAGTTCGTATCCTTCCAAGTAGTCTTATGGAGAAAGCGGTATGGTTTATATTTAACAATTGTCAAGAGCTTCAACCATACATAAAGTAAGTCTTTTTCTATCTTTGTTTGTGAATAATATTAAATGTCAAATGTTAATAAATTTATAGTTTATCTACATGTTGCAGCGAACACTTACAGGTTTTACAAAGTCAACATCCTAAATCATTAGATTTTTTCGAGTTACAACAGTCTACATTTCCAGATTGGTTTGCAAAACGGGTAACAATCACACTATATTTTACTTGCTTAATTTATGAAATTGCATTTCTCTCTAATAACATGATTACTATGTTTAAAATTGAGAACAGATTCAAGAAAAGTATATGTTAAATCCATCTCAAATTAACCAGGAGTTGTATGCATTGTCTTCCCTTCCTGATAATCGAGTTTCGTATCATAAGGGATACATAATGAACGGGGTTAAATTTATAGTTAAGTCAAGAGATGACTGCAGGCAAACACAAAATTGTGGAGTAACGGTCCCCGGCGTTCATAATGATATTGAAGACGATTATTATGGATATCTTG
This sequence comes from Flaveria robusta, assembly GCA_025506415.1. Classification (NCBI taxonomy): domain Eukaryota; kingdom Viridiplantae; phylum Streptophyta; class Magnoliopsida; order Asterales; family Asteraceae; genus Flaveria; species Flaveria robusta. The sequence continues at coordinate 21,427,786 of CM046466.1, forward strand.
ACGAAGTGATTGAATTGTCATTCATACGAGGTTATCGTGTTATTTTATTTAAATGCATATGGTTTGACACTGATCGTCGTAAAAAACACATCATATTTGAACCTCATTTCATAAGTGTAGACACGTCCTGGAATGCTTTTAAGGAGGATCCTTTTATTTTTGCAAACCAGGCTAAACAAGTGTTTTATATAAATGACCCACTTAAGCCAAATTCAGAATGGAAAATCATTGAAAGAATAACTCATAGACACTTGTGGGATATTCCGGAAGACAAGAATTCAGAAGATTTGTTAAAAGATTTCAACCTTGTTCGTGAAGATATCGCCGAAGATATTGTTGAAAATGTTGATGTTCGGGGTTCTGATGGAATTATTGATGATTTTATTGGCGATGAGATAGATGATTCTGATCATAGCATGGAGGATTTTGGTTTAGAGATAAGTCTGGATGATTCAGACACTGATAAATCTAAAAATAATAATGAAGATGTTGACTCAGACGATGATGATTTGTAATGTTCAAGTCTTTAAACTTTGTAGGACTTTTATTATATAAATTTCTTAAATAATATTTCTAACCTACATGTTTTAACATAATTATTTCATATTATTTCAACATTCACTGTGTATTTAATGGTGGCAGGTAAATGTGAAGGCTGATAGTATTTAATAAGGTTTTATCTAAATTAACGATTCTGGTTTGGATTTGATTCAATAGCTTGGGGTAATGAGGTATTTTTCTACTTTGATGAAATTTAGTGTACTTGTTGATTTTTGAACTTATTTTGTCCTATTTATATAATCAACACAACCCGAAATTGTTCTGACGTGGCACCCGATCCGACCCGATCCGTATATGTTACAGTTGTACTCATAAGTAATTTATAGGTTGACATGAATACGTCTTGTTATGCATGATAATTAAAAACTATATATATTTTTGTGAGAATTTTAAATTTTTAACCATTATATATAATGATTTAGCTAACGTGATTATAATATGTTTTCAGATTTGTGATAAGGCTTAATTTCGAAAGAACTTATTATAGAGGCTTGTGTTACTCGGGCATAAAGAGATTGTTGATACGATGCTGTTGCAAGTTGGTTTGGATGATAACGAGTTTTTTTTGTATTTGTTTATTTTTGAACTTGTTTTTATGTTATTTTATTGGATTTGACTTAAGAATATTATGTATTACGTTAAACTTATATTCATGTATATACCATTTGAGACTTATTATAGAACTTGTTTTTATAGTGAAATGTGTTTTCTTTGTTAGAGTCTGAATATTAGTTCCTATTTATTAGATTTACATACCTCTTTAGAGACTAAATATTTACTTTATAAGAGGACAATCATAACATTTTTAGGACTGAATTTTAATCTTTGATACCTCATTTAAAATTATATAAATTGTATCATATTATTAGAGACTATCAATCATTACTTAATCATTTTTCTTATACGAAAGTCATTCCAGAGTGAAAGTCAATCCCTGACTCAATTTACAATAAGAATATCAATAACTGATTTGTAATCTCTAATATATTCTCTAAAATAGTAAATTTATTTTCTTTATTAGAGACTAAATATCACTCCCCAATTAGTAAATCTACAAACTTCTTTAAAGACTGAATATCAATTCCAAATAACGACAATTAAAATATGCTTAAGACTGATTTTTATTGTTAAGTACATTTCTTAAAATGATATAATTCGAATAAAATAATTAGAGATTATAGATCAGTTATTAATATTTTTCCAATGCAAAAATCATTACATATTAAATTTCAGTCCCTAATTCGATATGCATTTTGAATATTAAAAACTAATTTTCAATCTCCAATATAGACCTTATTTATTAAGACTAATTATCAGTTACTGATATAATGATGTCAATTAGGCATCTTATTTGGGACAGAAATTCAGTTACTATGAACTTCCCTCCAAAAACTCTTTATAGTGTTTGTGTATTTGTGACTGAAATTTAGTGTTCAAAAAGTTGTCTTATTTTTAAAGACTGATTATCAGTTACTTGAATTAGGCATAAAAAAATTAGTCTCAAATATCATTTGTGACTGATATATTAGTCTTGAATACTGTGTATCTGCGACTAATAAATCAGTCTCTAATAATTTAGTCCTTAATAATTATTTTTCTTGTAGTGTGGTGATAATTTCATACTTTTGTCATTGTAGATTATGGTTATAGAGTCTGTAACTTTCTGTTTTGTACTTTTTGTCCTTTTATATTAGATAAGGATGTGAGCTATAACATCTCATAGTCACATGTCAAAAGGCAATCTGACTTTTGATTTTGCATTGATCTTGTTGTCTAGATTAGTGTTCCAGCTAACCATCAAAGTATGACCGGCTGTTGGATGTAGTATAAAGTATCTCATTTATGAGTCCTTAGGGACTAAGCCTTGTAAATGTGGTTGAAAACTTGAGAGCAATATACAATATTCTTGAAAACCAGATACTTTGTTCTTTCTTGTGTTCTTTACCTTAGTTCTTAGTTTCATCCTGCTGATTCCCCATTTGATCATATAAGTGTTTGTCTGTTTCTCTCCAACAATTGTAAAACTATTATATTGATCTCTCTCACCCAGTCCTGCAATACTCATGCATATCTCCCAACCACATACATATACAATATATCACCTACATATATATATATATATATATATATATATATATATATATATATATATATATATATATATATATATATATTATATATATATATATAGGGGAGGGTTTTTGAACAAACCAATAGTAGTGTGAAAATCAAAGAAAACCACAAAAACCAATAACATAATTCATAACTTTTTTGTTATTTTAATTGTTAAAATATTATTGAAGTGTTTGGTACATATATGTTGAGCATACATACGAGAATAAAGAGTCTTACATATATGTAACACTATGTCAAATGAAAAATGATTATGTATACGTAAATTATGTGTGACGTATATGTAAAATCATGCTACGGTTTTCATTTGATCCATACCCTTATTTATATATACTCACACATATATATAGGGTAGTGATAAAAAATTTATAAATTATATGACCAGTTTCATTGGTTTTCTCTAGCTTTCTCATAACATTGTGGTTTTCTTACTATTTCTTCTCTCTCTCTCTCTCTTTCTATATATATATATATATAAGTGGATGAAACTCGCGTGGTGTAACGTGTAAATATTTTTAGGACTATGTATTTAGCTAATTCTTCCTTATTGTGTTAACTTTCATTTTGTTTTTTTATTTCATTAATGTGTGATATCAAACATATCTATATTACTAATTCTCCCTTACTGTGCTACTCGTCCTCACACACTTTCTTTATCGTGCGTTAGCGAAACTCAAGACTTTAACTTTAAATCAAAATTTGTCCAAACACAATACTTTATACTTAATCTTTATCTTTCATCTTACATTAAGTAAGGCTTTTTTAGCTTTTTTCTATGTTCATTCCATAGCTTTTACTTTACCATCACTTTATCTTTACTTTATAGTGGAACTCCTATAGCCAATGCTTGTGTAAAAACACAAGACTTCGCTGTCGCTTGCCATTATGCAAGACTCCTGTCTAGCTTGCAACACATGCAAGACTCTTGTCGCTTGCCATTACGCAAGACTCCTATATCGAGGATTGAAATACGTCAAGACTTTTATGCTTGCAAGACTTCTTTAGCATATTATATCCTTTTTGCAGTTGTGCTTTAACGAGGTAATTATTTTTGAATTATTATTCAAATTCTTTAACGTTTCACATGTGAACTTTACTATGTTTACTGTTAGTTCATTCTTATTTAATTATTATTCAAATTCTTTAACTAAAGGAATTCTTATAACTTGCTCTCTTTTTTGAACTATTAATCATCATTTATACTATCATTATCAATACACTATACAAGGATAGTTATACGCACATTTTATTAAGGACCTAAGAGAATCCTACTAAGCGAGAACAAAGATTCACGCGATAACTTTACTATGAAGGAACTGAAATTCATGCGAGAACTCCACCATGTGAGAACTATACTTTGCGCAGTAACCTAACTATGCGTGAACTACATTTTGTGCAAGAACTATCAACCCAAAACTGTCTTATGCGAGAACCCATTAGCTCACGCGAAAACATTGCTTCAGCTTGAAACTTCAGCTCTAAGTTATCGATTTTTGGACTATTTTTACGTGCAATTACATTCTATATCATCAAAACAATTATACTTTATTAAAGAAATCAATAAGGTATGCATATTAGCTACGTAAAAGGGTCTAGAACTCACCTTACGATGATTGCAAAAGAAACGATACCAATCGAAAGCTTTTCGATAAAAAACTACATAATCATGCACTAATATCATTACAAACCATTCATTAATGGATAGATATATCGAGCATCATCGAATACATACCTTAAGCACCTCTTAGCATCACTTTCTCTCTCTAACTTTTGCTTCTTTCTCTCTAAGTAACAGCAGCAACATTTTTCGCTTGAAGGTGGAGGCAAATGGGTGCTCGAGCCTATTTATAGGGCGAGAACTTCTAATGGCGCCAAAACTTTTGGTCGCGCGAGAACCTCCTTCAACATGAGAACATTAGGCTTCCTTTGATTCCTTGAAAATTTCGCGGTGTTATAGGATTCCGTTTTTCGAAACATGCACCAGTTACCTTTTGATGCTAGTTAGATCAAGTAACCAATAATATTCAACTTGCTTGGAGATATCACATCCTTCTTTATGCTTAGAACATGAACAATATTTTCTAACGTCGGGAACATCCACTTGACATTTCCAGTTAACTACTTGTGTCATATTACCATTTAGCAACATGACCCTTTTGTCAACCTCAGGATAGTTCTTGAAATCAGATTGACAAGATCACGCATGAATAATGTCTTCAGTCATCAAGAAGCATCCCCAAGCTCATGTCATTTCATACATTCCTGGATTTTATCCAATGACATATATTTGTGACATGTTTTGAGGCACTCCATCAGTGAAACTCCATGCCATCATATCATCATTTTCTCATTGCATGTTGATACGTATGTCTTAATAGCCAACAAGTTGTCCAAAGTATCAAATTGTTTAAATAATCAGCCACTTACAAGTAGTAGCACTTAAGCAATTATATATATATATATATATATATATATATATATATATATATATATATATATATATATATATATATATATATATATATATATATATATATGTTTTGAGCTATTTAATCTGGATTACTAAAATCAAAGCATTTAGACTTTAAATAGGTTAACTTTCATAACACTAATTCTAACACACGTTACACACTAAACGTTTACATAAAATGATTTATGAATACTTAATGCTTTGAAAAATGCAAACACTCATGTTGGCATTAACGTTATCTCATATTGTTTCATAACATCATTTTTGTAATTCTCAAATTTGAATTACATGTTTACATAATACATTCTTTTATTGAAACACATATTATTTTTAAATAATGTTAAATATTAATACGTTTGTTAAATGATAAATGGTTACTTAAAATATTTTAACCATAATCAAGAGAAAATTTTTTTGGGTAATTAACCGAATTCTAATGCACACATTAGAAAACTGATCATTTACCAAAAAATTATTTAGTAGCATGGTTTATAGTCTAAACCAATTGTAACACTTATGTTAGAAAATAAACGATCAACGATCAATTATGTAAAGCTAAACTTGAAGACAAATCAAAAATATATATCAATAAGGTTTAGCCAGAAAACCTTAAATAATTTATATTTTCCTTTCATAAATCCAAAAACCTTATGCATAAGGTTTTAAGATTATCAACAATCTCACAAAAATTTGTTTCAAGTTTGTATGAGATGGGTTCACTTTTGTTAATAATTAATAAATAATAATCACAATTTTATGGAAAATAAAAAATTACAATATAGCATACAAACCGAATATAAGTAATAGCAAAGTTTATATTAATTGAAATCAATTCAAACCATAGTACTCAGAAAGAACTTCCTTCACTTGGATCTTGAAACCGCAAATATTTTTTACAGCTTCATATTTATCAGCTCAATGAACTAACCAAAAGCTTGAGTGGTGATTGAGGATTTCTGTTCAACAGAGGTCCCTTAAACGGATTTTGCGCCTTTTCTCAGATGAGCGTGTCTGTCTCCCAAGGTACAATAAGCAAAACAGTACGTTTGTAGTGCCGAGATGTCCTCGCACCCGAGATAACAATAAAACTGTAGGTGTCTTGAAAGATGAAAAGAGTGAAAAAGATAAAGCTACAATGCAGAAGAAAAAGCATTCTTTTGTTTTCTAAAGTGGTGTATTTTTTGAGAATTATTAGAAATTCAATGAACTCCCGCAAGAAACATATCCACATATATATATACATATATATAGTATATGAGCATGTATATGAACCACCTAGTTTGTAGCCACTAGGTGTCCCAAACTATGTAGGAATACATTCTCACAAAAAGACCCATTTATAAATCTATTCAAGATTTATTAGTCTTTCAATGCGAGACAAAAACCCATTATATACTCCACAACTTCAAGATTTGTTTTATCACTCTACCAATGTGAGATAAAAATCAAACACTTCCACCTAATCCATCAACTTTTCGTATCGATATCTCATTCATTATAGTTTTGTTACAGGCACGGTTTAACTCGTTATAATCCTCTCACAAAAAAGAATACAAACTCACTAATTAATAATTATTTAGTTTTACAAATATAAATAATTATTAATGTCCAAAACAAGTGAAAAATCATATTTTTCACTAAAATTTTCAATAATCAAATCAGTACTTATTTTCAGCCGGGGACAAACATAAATTTGTTAGATATGTAAGAAATAATTAATAATAAAAGAAACGGACATTATAATACAATTAATTTAACTAAGTAGGTAAGGAGTAAAAAAGCTATAAATGAAATGCGAAGTTATGGGCGTTTGGTTGGAAGGAATGAAATGGAATTGAGAAACTAGTATAATTTTCAAGTAAAATTATGTTTAAGTGGATAATGAAATGTAAAACCCAAGGAAATGTTTCACCTCAAATTCCCTTGGTTATGGGATTTCAAATTCCCTCTCTAGGTGGCAGGATTTTGAAATCACACAACCAAAGGAACTTGAGGTGAAACATTCCATTAGGTTTACTTTTAATTGCTCACTCAAACATAATTTTACTTGAAAATTATACTAGCTTCTCATTTCATTCCATTTCATTCCAACCAAACGCCTCCTAAGTTTATTAGTGCACAACTTATGATGGGTGTCAAGGTTATTATTTTGCAAAAATAATGGACTAATTTATACTATTGAGCTTGTTTCAGTGGGTGCCTTTGCCCCCACTCACCCTTAAATGAATCCGTCACTAAGCCAGATGATGGTGTATTTGGGATCATTTTAGTGATGTTTTCAGTGCCTCTCCTGTTGATAGCTGTTGGTACATTGGTTTTTGTTTAGCGATTTGGCTGTTGGGCGGGTGTTAAGTTATGAATGCGTGATGATAGTTTATCATAGATCCAATTGTCCTTCTTTGAATCCGATTTTATGAGCGACTTTGCTTGGAGTGCTATGTAAGGTTCAAAGGCTTATCAGCTCTCAACTATTTACAAATTGCTTGAGGGACTTTCACTATAGCTATATTGCAACACTTGTCGCCTATGGAACATCTCTTTGTTCTTTTTAATTACAAAAGCATCACTGATAGTTACGACCATATTGTATGCTAAAGTTATAGTATTTAAAAACCAGATAAAAACATATCAACAAATTGATATTAATAAATAATAAGACATGCTATGCATACTTAGGTTTATTGTATGAAGCTATATAGCATTCATAAAAAAACATTAAGAATACTTAAATGCAGTTTATTTGCATTAATATATTTAACTAATTCAAGAATGCAACACGACGCATGGCAAGAAGTAATTACTAGAAACGCATTTGCCATAATTTCATCTTAAAAACAAAATATCTTTCATAAAGAGTAGATATATTATATTTAAAATTATCTGCTCTTCATAAACTGTGTGAGGCATTTTCTTTTTAACTGAAATTGATAAAATTAAACAAACCATGATATATACTTATATTATAACTTTAATAAAAAGTTATATACCTAATATATGTAATATTCGAGATACACTATTCCTATATTTAAGTGATAGAAGTTACCACTTATGCCAACAAATAATATAGTAAAAGTAATTGCCATAATTCCATCAACCCATTAATACAACAGTGATTTAAGGTGCATGGACTTCACCTTGATCTCTCCTATATATAACCTTTGCAGATCATCACAGAATGTAGTACCACCATCACATAAACATCTGAAAAGGAACTCAACATGACAAACTCTATCTGGTTCACCACATTTATTCTATCCCTCATGTTCACAGGTAACTTCAATTGGTTCTATGGAGACATTTGTGATTTCTCTATATACTTATCATGTTAAATGTGTGGTTGGTGATTGTTTCTTTACTAAATTACCCTTTAAACACGCGTATAGTTATCAACTAATGAGAGATATGGATTACAAATTTGCAGGTTTTATGGCGAAACCACCGGTTTGTAGAGATAGTATCTCTATAGTTGGATGTGACCAAAATAGATGTGATTATAACTGCCTTAAGAAATATGGGTTCGAGGCTGTCGGAATATGCCAAGGTTATTTTAGTTGTGTCTGTTATTTTCGATGTTCAGCAGATAAGATGAATGTTAGAAGTCCTGACGTCTCTCCACTCCCTTCAGACTCTAGCTCCTCCCACATCTCTTCTCCCACCAAAAATCATTGATGCTGTAATATTTTGCACTTATGGACACTTGTTAAGGTGCACTTATTGCATGTGCTATAAACTTTGGAATAAAATATTTGCTTTTCTTAATGTATCTAAAAGTTATTGAATGCATTTTTTTAGTTGTCATAGAGAATACGATTAATCATGTGTGTGGACTAAAATCGACTTGGTTTATGATTAATATTAAATTACAGAACAGAATTGACTTGATTTGTGATGATTATTTAATAGAATTGACTTGATTTATGTTGATTATAATTAAAATTATACAATACTATACTATTTTTTAAAGGGCTCTAGATATTCAATACATTTTAAAAACAGTTGTAAAATTTGACTTGAGTTCTTTTAAAAACTTTTCCCTACACAACTTTCTTCGATTAGTAATTAGCTAGGGAAGAGCATAGGTTATAGATACTTTATTTTAATACTACTTTTTTACATAAGTAATGTGAGAAAGATGAGGATGTTTTCTAGACATTTTATATGACACGATATTTCTTTGCTCATGGATATGAGATGAAAGATATTTTTGTAAGTAAAGAATTATACTTATACTCATCCAAATACTAGCACTTTAAATTTTAAATAAATCATCACCGGTTTTTAAAAAAACATGAAATTTTCTAATGTTTCAACTTTACCTTGTGCATTATATATAATGGAAATACTCAAATACAAAGTGCCTATAACTAAAAAGTGTAAGAATTAATCTTAACCATTTATCTTTTTAATCAATGTTTGAAATCAATTTATAAGAAAAAATTTGTTAGAAGAGTAGTTTAAGAATAGTCACTTTTGTTGAATTTTTACAAATTCTTTTATTTTTTTTTAAAGGTTCATAACTTTTATGTATGTTATTATTTTTCTAATAAAAATTAAACCATAAAACAAACTTGTTTTTATCTTTAAAACGAGTATAGTAGTGTTATGTAAAATTTCAATAAATGTTTTAACGTGTTTAAACTTATATCTCATTATTGTATCTTTTATTGTCGTTCATTGTACTTATAATGCAGTTCGTTGTATTTATTTTAGTTATTATGTTTTTCTAAATACTATTGTGTTTTATTAAAATGATAAATTTTAAAAAATATAATTATAATATAACATTATTGTGTATCTCTAATATGTAAAACACAATAATAAATTAATAACTAATTATTCTAATATATTAAAAATAATAAAAAAATAACATAATGTCTCATTGTATCGTTTGATCGTCATTGTGTAATCTTGAACACTATCAGTTATAAAAATACATTTGTGAAATAAAATCATTGTATACTTTTAATTGTAAAACACAATGATAAATAACAAGTTTCTATAATGTATAAAAAATAATGTCAAAAATAGCTTATTGTGTTATTTTTAACACTATGAATTTTGATAAATAAATTGGTGAAAGTATATTATTGTGTACTTGTAATTGTAAAACACAATGATTAATAACAAATTTATATAATCTATAGAAACAATTACAATAATAATACAAAATTATTTAAAATGTAAAATACAATGATGAATACACAAATGATGTAAAATATATGACACAATTGATATATATAATAAAATTAGCTGATATATTTGACACAATGATTAAAATAACCTCTCTTTAAAACAATAAAAATACACATATCAAGCTAACAATTCTTATTAAACTTTTTATAATAAATACTCTTTTTATTAGAACCCTACCCTTATTATATATGTTTTTAACTTATGAATATTTTTACTATTTTAATTTTTTATTAACGTTCCTTCGTTAATTAAAAAACTAACTTGTGTTTGTGTTTGTTTTTTCTCTTTTTGTCGCGGTATGAATTTTGCTGAAAAGGAGATATATACAAAATATGGTATTTTTGTAGTATGTGATATCGACTAACGATATAGTGTTTGTAATGTGAAAAATGAGACTAATGCTGACATAAGAACATCTACACCGTTATAATCATGTTCTATTTACATTTTGATCTCTACAACTTGGCTGCCGCAACTTCATGTATTTATTGTATATACATAAAAACTTTAATATCAATATCGAACGTGTCGCATATCGCAGCTTAATTTCAAGTTATCTGTTATTTATCATTCTTATATGAAAATTTATAAATTTATTTGGAAAAAATTGATTACCAATAAATTATTTTGAATAAATTTCATCGATATTCTTTTATGATAAAACCTCGACATAATATCTTGGTTTGCACAAAATTTGGTTGAGCTACCGTATGCCGATACATATGTATATGTACCAGTTTTCCCGTAAGTTACCTGATAAAGTAACCTATAACTAAATGAGTAACTATAACTAAATGAGTAACTGTCTGTTGTTCGCAACGAGTTAATGTTCTAAAAGATATTTTCGAATATTAGAAAAACATTATATTTTTGTAGAGATAAACACTAAAAATAAAAAAGCTAATTTAAATTGGAGCAGCTTTGTTTTTTAGTAACTAGGAAACCTCTTCCGTGCGTTGTGCAGGTTCAAGTATTGTGTTTATGTGTGCTACTGGTTCGATTTTGTTAGTTTTGTGGTTTGCGTTGTAAAAAAAGGATTTTTTTAGAATTTGTGTTAGCTACTGTACCGGTTATCATTTACAAAAGAGGCAGTGCTACTGTAGCTACAGTTAGAAATGGTTATGATTTATAAAATATGCATCGCCATTGTAGCTACTCAAAGAGATCGTGATGCCTATTTTTTACGGGGCGCAGCTTGTGTCATACAAAAAGGTTCTTGCCATTGTGCTGGTTCATGCTTTCAAAACATTTTTGTTGTTGTGAACTTCTACTTTGTGCTTATACTTTATTGTGTTACCTTTTTGAGTTGCTAGATCCGATATCTATATTTTCGTAATACAAATTAATATAGTGTGGAAGGAGTTGAAAAAGTTCTTTGAAATTATTGTACATTGTTAAGGAATTTACCCAGAGAGTCAAAGTTAAGTATTTTGTATACGGTTATTTGGTTTTTGGGTGTGTCTGGTGTTGTTGGAATTAGGGTTGTTATTACTGGGTTTGCTTTAGTTTATTGGTTTGTTGTCTTGTCGAGGTTGCTTACTTTGTTGACAATAGCTCTTATTGTTCCAGCATTGGTTTCTTTCTATGCTTGAATGTGGAAAGCCATTGTCTTTCCTTTCATTGCTTCTATTTGTGGTGGTGTTGTGATCTTGGTGTCGCATGTGTCTATCACTCGAAGTTCTGAGCATTCAATCCCAATCATTTGGCTCATCTTAGATTGTGATCTGTAAGTCTGCTAAAGCGTCTAAAATTATGGCAGGTACTTGGCACCTGCAATACGGTATAATTGTCTATGTGTTAGGATATGCATAGATGTTGTTCAAGTTATTGTTTATGGATATAGCTTACATGTGTTTTGCAATCCCGAAAGTGCCATGGGTAGGGCACCACCGGTTGTCTCCACATAGAAAGATGTTGTACAAGCATATAGGACATTCATCGCAATACCAGTCTGTTGTTGGCACGATCTCTTTGATAGTGGCGTGGCATATAAATGTCTTGGACAAGATTTTGTTAAGTTCTAATATTAGACTCAATTTGTTTCTATTTTTTCTATACGTTAAATTGGTGGTTTACTGTTACGCACAGAGAGCTCCGAGTTCCTTTTTTTAGTAGTCCTGCTAAATTCGTCATGGTCTCGCTACTAAAATCTTCATTTTTGTATATGTGGAACAAAACATTTTGGTTTTGTTATTCTTGCTGCCTGTGTATATAATTGAATCATGTAATTAATTGTTTCAGAGTTTGCCTATTAAGAAGGCTTTATGTTGCTGGGTTTGTGGATTGAGAAACATGAATGTGTCAAAGATTCTAGTTGTGGTTTCGCTGCAGTTAACATCATGTATTGTAAATGTTACGTTGCATTTAATTAGACTAACGTATTTTTATATGTTTGAAAGAAAGACCTAAAAGGTCTTCAAATTGAAAATAGTAATTAACGTGCTCATTTATCTCCATTGTAGTCATATAGAGACAAAATTAATCCTAAACTGAAACACATATAATCAAGAAAACACATAACACATATTACATGTTAAAATTTTCCAAGTCAAATGAAGGAATTAAATAAGAACCTAATTCGAGAAGTTTAAATGACTTGCCACACTTTATATGACCTTACCTGAAAAACTTGTAATCTTCATAGTTGTGATGGTTACGATTGCTGGTGTGTCAGCATTCTCAGTCCCTTTTTTGTCGAATCGATGAGCTGCTAATGCAACTTCTTTCCATAAGGGTACTGAAATTTCATGGTTACTTCATGTTGATCGAAATTAGTATATGTATGATGGAGCTTCTTATGTAAAACATAATTTCGAGCAGTTCGTATAAACATTTAAACTGTCACCAACAATTAATATAACAAAGAAACACAACACATGCAAAGTACAAAAATGTAAATGTAATTGACCAAGGGCAGTTGTGGTGAAAACATGGTAATAACAGATGAACTTGGATAAGGTGGGAGGAAAACTAAAAATGACACTAATAAGGGCTTTGGATTAGGTTCATGGGGTTAGAAGCTTGTTGAATCAAATGGACCTAGATGGTGTACCAAGCGAAATGAACCTCCTGTGGACCAAGTTGAAATTCCCAAAGGATATTCTAAACATGGTGGTCATTAGGGTAGTTAGTAGGGACATTTAAATTCTTGGTTAATAAATTTTTATCTAGTATCTAATATCTAAGATCTAAGAATGCTAATATTAGAAGCCTTACAAACTCTAAACCTTACTTCTAAAGTCTTAATATATATTGCACATTTTAATTATAAGTTTCAATAATGTTACTCGCCATTCGACCTAAAAAAAGGAAAATTTTGGTGGACCGTGACCATTATTATCTTTCAAATGATTAGATAGACATATAGCCATGATTGTTACCTGGCATCTATGATATTGAATGTCACAAAAGGACTACCATCTCTCTTGTTTTTGTCTTTGATTTTGCCGTGGAGAATTACATAATAATCTGTTTTGTATGGTTGGTAGTTAGTAATTTGCTGTTTATATGAACAGTACTTAACAATTATATCAAGAATCAAATTCTTGTTGGTAGGATTAACATTTTCAAATTTGTTTAGCAAATCATTGAGTATGATTTTTAAATAGTAACAATTCATATCTATCATTCTAATGCAAAAAAATTAAATGTGGTATTGATTTTACAATATTGTAGTAACATTTTTTGTAACAATACCTGATAAGTTTTTATCTTTGATATAAATTGACTCAAGAGTTTCTCGATCGAAGAAATTGAAGTACTGTAGTGGCAGGTTTGGTGTATCAGAATCAGTAGTTATCGATGTTGCTAAGCCAATTCTCATATTGACCAGGTGTGACAAGGAGTTTACATATTTGTTAGGTTCCACGCAGGCGTAGCCCTTACCAGCTCTACGATTGATTCTACAAACTTTTGATCTTTCGTACCTTTGTGCTATAGCTTGGATTGCGTCACCCTTATAATAAAAACAATAAAATACGGTGAAAAACCAGTATAATATTTCTTTTTAAATTAAAAATTCATTTTTCACTATATAGTTTAATGTTAATGTCACACCCCGGGCCCAAGTAGGGTGGAACGTCACAGACCGGCAACAAATATGGCAGCGGAAACTAACCATCAAAAGAGCACACATGGAGAGAAATCACATGGCATTACATTAAAAGTTTTAACAACCCAATTACAATAGTCAAAGCCGGGTCATAACAGAATTAGTCCAAATTAAGTAAATTCATAAGTTCAACAAACACCCAAACAAGTTGTCCATGATAGATTCAAACTACTTAATGCCATGTGGTGGTCACGGAACTAGGTCATCCAAAGAGGTTCTCCAACTATTCCAAGCTCTCATTAATGATTACCTGAAACATGCTCAAAAGATTTTATGTCAACTAAAAAGTTGGTGAATTCAAGTGCTTAAAGTTTAAAAACAATAGGACTCCTTAGAATCCATAAGTAAATTTTGAAATCATAAATATCACTGTTGTGGGGTCACAATCAACCCTGCACTCAGTCCCGGCTAGCCTCTTCTAAATTTGTGTTAATACCGGTTAACCCATAGGGATAACTGAGCCTCAAACAGTGAACCATACCTGCTGGATGGTTCACCTTAGTATCTTATAATACCTGTCACATGACACAAACGACCCCGCAGGATCTCAGTGTGGTACCCTTCCCATTCATGAGGGAAGGCACTGTGTGTGGGGGATTCCCCAAGTAGATCTACCCATATAGAACAAGCGGTTCACACAAGAATTAATGATTGTGATACAATTAAGAGCAGGTTCAATATTAACCACAACATACAAGTATCATAGCACATAAATGATTTCAAAGGAGGCATAGCATGTTCCATCCCAAAGCAGTAGTAAAAAGGGAACACTAGAACTCACCTTAGGGTTAGGTCAACGGTTCCTTGAGCAAAGAAAGATTCAATTCCTAGCACCCTATCATCAGGATTCAAGTAATAAGCTAAATGATCTATGGTTATTATAAGAGTAACTAGGTTAATTTAGTTAAAAAGTTCAACTAACTTTGGTTCTTTAACAATTGTGTTAAAAAGTTTCCTTTTTAGGTAAGTTGTCTTTCTTTATGTAAATGATATGTTTTTATGATTTAAATCAGTTTGATAAGGTGACGATAAGTTTAACAAGTAATTTTAGTCAATTATTGATCATTTTATGGTGAAATTGCAGAATTACACTTCAGTCCCTCAAGTTTCACAATTTACAGTTTTTACCCTAAAGTTTGATTTCTATCATTTCATGACCCATTATGGCTCTTAATAATTTCCAGAAGTTTTACATGTTAAAAATGACCTATTTTAACCTAACTTTTTAGTATTTTAATTTGGAGAATTTAAAATACCTATAACTAGTTACCAGTTACGGTTAAACCGTCAATTTAAAATTTGGATGCGTAAGCAATCACCTTGTCTCGTTGCATTAGCACGCATCCTAGTCCCTAACGCGAGGCGTCACAATAGACTACGAAATCCTCAACTCCTTCCGGTAGGGCGAGGATAGGTGCACTACACAGTTTCTCCTTGAGCGTTTCAAATGCTTTGTTCTGTTCTTGTTCCCATACAAAGGCTGTATTCTTCTTAGTCAAAGCAGTTAACGGCTGCACTATTCACGAGAAGTCTTTGATGAACCTCCGGTAGTATCCAGCCAAACCAAGAACTTGTCTTATCTAGGTAGGAGTTTCAGGAATCTTCCAATTCTTGATAGCCTCTATTTTTGAGGGGTCTACTTGAATCCCATCTTCATTCACTACATGCCCTAGAAATTGGATTTCACGCATCCAAAATTCGCATTTGGAGAATTTGGCATATAGCTGCTCATTCTTGAGCAACTCAAGAATCAGTCTAAGATGCTTCTCATGCTCTTCTTTACTACGGGAGTAGATTAAGATATCATCAATAAACATAATCACAAACTTGTCTAGATATGGGCGACATACTCGGTTCATGAGATCCATAAACGCCGCTGGTGCATTAGTCAGTCCAAAGGGCATGACTAGGTACTCATAGTGTCCATATCTAGTTCTAAAGGCTGTTTTGGGTATGTCTTCTTCTCTTATCTTCAGTTGATGGTATCCCGATCTTAAATCTATCTTGGAAAAATAACTAGCTCCTTGTAGTTGATCGAATAGATCATCAATTCTCGGAAGAGGATAACGATTCTTTATTGTTAGCTTGTTTAATTCCCGGTAATCAATACACATATGTAGGGTTCCATCCTTCTTCTTCACGAATAGCACCGGGGCACCCCATGGAGAGACACTTGGTCGTATAAATCCCTTGTCAAGTAGCTCTTGAATTTGTATCATTAGCTCTTTCATCTCGGGCGGGGCGAGTCGGTATGGTGCCTTGGCTACTGGTGCAGCTCCAGGCAATAGATCTATTTGGAACTCAACTTGTCGGGTTGGAGGGAGCCCCGGTAGATCTTCGGGAAATACTTCCGGATATTCAGAAACCACTGGTATATCCTCAATCTTCTTTTCCTCTTTCGCCTTCATCACATAGACTATGAAAGCTGAGCATCCTTTCATGAGACTCTTGGTAGCCTTTAGGTGGGATATCATAGGATATAGCGTGTTACTTCTTTCACCATGAACAACTAACGTTTTCCCATCGCTTAAAGGTATTTTAAGTAAACGTTCATCACACACGATTTCAGCCCTATTTTTGGCTAACCATTCCATCCCAACAACTACATCAAAACCTCCTAGAGTTATAGGCATCAAGTCTATCTTAAATAAATTACCCTCTAGCTCCATTGAGCAACCTTTGATGATTTCATTAGTTTCTATTATATTACCGTCGGCTAACTCTACAGTATAGGCATCGGCTAAGGTGCAAGCTTTCAAATCAATCAAGGGCCTAAAGGTAGTAGAAACAAAACTACCTGTCGCTCCAGTATCAAATAGAGTAGTTGCAGGATGGTGATTTATGAGAAACGTACCATTGACCACATCGGGTTCCTTACGAGCACCGTTCGGATCCATCACGAACGCTCTTCCCTTGGGTTTGTTGGGATTGGCATCCTTGTCCCTTGCTAATTTAGGGCACTTGTTCCTCATATGTCCTGGATCTCCACACTCATAGCATTGCTTACCCGGTTCATACGTAGGATCCTTAATCAAATGACCAGTTCTTTTACACCTGAAACAAGGCATTGGGTTGCAATCTCCTTGGTGGTGTAATTTGCACTTGTTGCAAAAGGGGCTTGTGCCTAAGTATAGTTTTCGAGCCCTTCCACCATGATCATCACGCCTTGCTCCTTCACCGGTTCACTTGCTTGAACTACCACTGCTACCCATTGTCTTCTTAACATCAAACCACTTCCTTTTCTTACCCATTACCTTCTTCTTGTCTTCTACCTTCACATGCTCTGTCCATCCAGCTCTAATCAAGTCATCAGTCAAGCTACTTGTGAAATCAACTGTAGCTTGTAGGGTTGCGGGCCTGGAAGATCGAACCATGCCTCTAACCCTGGGATGTAATCCCCAGATGAAACGGGCTACACCTTTGGCTTCCGGTGTCACTAGATGTGGCACCAAACGAGACAGAGCCAGAAAATGGTTGATGTACTCCGTATAGTTCGGGCCTTTCATTTCTAAGCTCAGGAATTCAGATTCTAGCTTCTCAAGCTGATTGATTGGACAGTATTTGTTGGTCATTAGCACTCTGAATTCGGACCAATTCATCCTTCCAACAGCATTTCTTCCACTAGGCTGAACAATAGTTCTCCACCACTCTAGTGCTGATCCCTTAAGTGATTGAGAAGCAAACCTTACCATGTGCTCAAGTTTGCACTCGCTGATGTCCAGCACAGCTTCCATCTCATCCAACCATCGGTAGGTCTCAATCGCACCCTCAGTGCCATAGAAGTCCTTTGGTTTGCACGCCATAAAGGTTTTGTAAGAACACCCATTCCTTATCTCCTCGGTGTCATCATTGTTAACTTCGTCATTCCCGGGTCCACCGTTCCCGGTTGCATTACAGATCAGCGTTGATCTGGGCAATGATGGTTGGAATGGCATTTGCAATTTGTTGCGCCACCAAGTTGGCAATCCTTTCCTCGTTTTCCAAGTTGACATTTTCTCCACGTGGAGCTTCTGGTTGAGTAGGTGCTTGGTTTTCATTCTGGTTCCTAGCTTCTTCATTTCCTCCCCTAGTTGCTCCTCTTCTTCCAATTCGAACTCCTTGTCTTGGTGGCATGCTGGTGTCATCATAGACAAATCCGTTTAGCATCTCATAAATTGGTTTCAAGTATCTCATAACAACCGATTTTACTCCTACTAGCCACTAAATCCGGGACATAAAGGTTTTGTACCATATTTCATGACATTCAAAGATGCTTCATTCAATTAATGGGATGGATTATATCACAAGACAACATAATTTAACTCATGTCACATAACATCGCATAATTTCATTCAAAATCATTCTACAAAAGTTAGTATCATAAGGAAAAGTCCATAAATAGATAAATGCAACCACAACCAAACATGATAGTTAAAGCATCATGGTTTCACAAATTGGAAGGTGCCATCACCCCCATAATAATAATAATAGTGTCTGAAATAGATAATAGTTTCTCAAATAGTTCAATAGTCCCTTGCACACAATCCAATGCTTCTCATGTCATCATTGCCATTTCTTCTTTAGCCATCTAAACCAAACTGAACTTTTCTTCCTTTGCTCCTGCTCCATGCGCTGAACACTATGAGACGCCATCATGGCCTGCAACTGTGCAGACTGGGAGGTCCGGGTAGCATGCTGCAGGGTCACCTCGTGATGCTGAATAGTCCGGAGTATCTCTCCAAGAGTAGGGTCATAAGGACCAAAGTCACTAGCCTGATGGCTAGACTGAGTGTAGGGATCTCTGGCAAGGACACTCGGGCCGTAAAACATGCTTTGCCTCGGCGGCATCCAATTCTCGTCATGTGTGTGGCGTCTAGGCGGGTCGATCACTGGAGGTGCTGGTGTTGGAGCCACTGCAGGAGGAGGCGAAGGGGGCGGCATCCTGAAAGAAATAGATGCTCCTGGCCTGGTACTCTTTTGGGGACGGGTGACGACACGTGCACCACTACTCCTAATAGGCGGGACGGGAGAGAGGGTAGGCGCGGTGACATGAGGAGAGTGGGATCGTGTTCTGCTTCTGACAGGAGATGATGATACAGAGTCTTCCGAGGGCTCAGTGTCCTCCGAGGTCACGGAAATCCATCCTGGGTGTCCACACCTTCGCAGGTACTCTTCGTATTTAGTCTGAGGCGTTGACTTCTTAACACTTCCCACAGGGCAGTCTCATCAACAGGGTATGCGGGCGCCTTTCCCTTATCAGCCATAGCCTACAAATCCTGTAAGATTTTCATGAGTAAATTGGTTTCTCAGAGCTCATGATAATAATAATAGTAATAATAATAGTATCTATAGCAGTAATCGCAGTAGTATCAACAATCAGTAGCATCAATAATCAGTAGCATCTCGATATAACAGGCATGAAAGTCACTTTTAAATTTTTAGACCACACAAAAGAAATTTTCTTGAATCATCAACCCAAAATACAGAGTTTAACATCACCTAGGGTTCCATGCCGGAACTCATGCGTTCGGTAAATTCATGATTACGTTGATCAAGTGTAATCATCAATTTACCCAACCCGCTTACTCCGACACGTTCCAAACAAGGACAGTCCTAAGGAATCAGGGTTGTAGCCTAGGGTCTACTAAGGTATTCCCAATTTCTCTACAACCTTTGGCTCTGATACCAATCTGTCACACCCCGGGTCCAAGTAGGGTGGAACGTCACAGACTGGCAACACATATGGCAGCGGAAACTAACCATCAAAAGAGCACACAAGGAGAGAAATCATATGGCATTACATTAAAAGTTTTAACAACCCAATTACAATAGTCAAAGCCGGTAGAATTAGTCCAAATAAAGTAAATTCATAAGTTCAACAAACACCCAAACAAGTTGTCCAATGATAGATTCAAACTACTTAATGCCATGTGGTGGTCACGGAACTATGTCATCCAAAGAGGTTCTCCAACTATTCCAAGCTCTCATCAAGGATTACCTGAAACATGCTCAAAAGATTTTATGTCAACTAAAAAGTTGGTGAATTCAAGTGTTTAAAGTTTAAAAACAATAGGACTCCTTAGAATCCATAAGTAAATTTTGAAATCATAAATATCACTGTTATGGGGTCACAATCAACCATGCACTCAGTCCCGGCTAGCCTCTTCTAAATTTGTGTTAATACCGGTTAACCCATAGGGATAACTGAGCCTCAAACAGTGAACCATACATGCTGGATGGTTCATCTTAGTATCTTATAATACCTATCACATGACACATACGACCCCGCAGGATCTCAGTGTGGTACCCTTCCCATTCATGAGGGAAGGCAATGTGTGTGGGGGATTCCCCAATTAGATCTACCCATATAGAACAAGCGGTTCACACAATAATTAATGATTATGATACAATTAAGAGCAGGTTCAATATTAACCACAACATACAAGTATCATAGCACATAAACGATTTCAAAGTAGGCATAGCATGTTCCATCCCAAAACAGTAGTAAAAAGGGAACACTAGAACTCACCTTAGGGTTAGGTCAACGGTTCCTTGAGAAAAGAAAGATTCAATTCCTAGCACCCTATCATCATGATTCAAGTAATAAGCAAAATGATCTATGATTATTATAAGAGTAACTAGGTTAATTTAGTTAAAAAGTTCAACTAACTTTGGTTCTTTAACAATTGTGTTAAAAAGTTTCCTTTTTAGGTAAGTTGTCTTTCTTTATGTAAATGACATGTTTTTATGATTTAAATCAGTTTGATAAGGTGATGATAAGTTTAACAAGTAATTTTAGTCAATTATTGATCATTTTATGGTGAAATTGCAGAATTACACTTCAGTCCCTCAAGTTTCACAATTTACAGTTTTTACCCTAAAGTTTGATTTCTATCATTTCATGACCCATTATGGCTCTTAATAATTTCCAGAAGTTTTACATGTTAAAAATGACCTATTTTAACCTAACTTTTCAGTATTTTAATTTGGAGAATTTAAAATACCTATAACTAGTTACCGGTTACGGTTAAACCGACAATTTAACGTCTAGTTTTGAATATTGTAATTTTTAACCCATAAGAATTATGTATTACTTTTTAAACACTTTTGATAAACTTTTTAATCTGTTTTAAATAGGATTTTTGAGTCATTATAGCCAAAAGCTTTGGTTTGTAAGAAATCGTTTGTAAACTCGTTTTTACCCGAAACCGAACATTCCAAGTTGATTTTTCTTCAAACTTTTTACCAAATTACCACCTTGAGGTCTCTAAGTTACTGAAATTTTGTTAATTCCATGATTTTAGACTTGTTACACCATTTTCAGAATTTTTCTCCAAAATCTCCTGGTTTAGGCCTAATTTGCTAATTAAATTTATAAAAATTACAATTTAACCCAATAAATTACCAAATTCGGTTTTTAACATTAAAATATATACTTTAGGGCCTGGAACTTATAGAATTTGATATTTGTTAAGTTTTACCTATATCTTCCAATTTTACCACTTTTCGGGTCCTAGATTTACCTCATTTAAACCTTTTTACCATACTTTTCATAATGTTTACCCCAATTCATGAATTTTAAAGGTTTAATATCATCAAACTACTGGAACAAAAATTCAACTCACAGATTTATACATACAAGTCACCATTGATGCTTTTAGAGGGTGTTAATCACCTTTTACACATGTGTAATCAATATGTTTCAAGCATAATCATCACCAAACCATTATTTAACTTTTAAACCAGCTTCATAAGGAGTTCATAAACTGTTTTAGAGCAGAATTTTAGCATAGCTTGAGAGGCTTTTCAAAATAGGTGGGTTTTTGGTGCTAAACCCATGAAAAAGAGGGTTTTCAAGGTGAAAACATGTGCACGATCCAAAGATTCACTAATCTATCACAAGATATACCTTTAATGAAGTTAAAAGCTCCTCAACAACAAGGTTATAGCAGCAAGTTTATGTTAGAACAAAGAAAGTAAGATTTTGGTAGAAATATGGAGGAATATCACATGACATAGCTTGGCTCGGGTGTGTATAGGCTTACACTTGAATGGTTCATGACTTTGAGAGATTAGAAGGACAATATGAGCTGGAGACTCTCAGACATAGGCTGGAGAAGGTCGAACTTGCAGGAACCGTGCACCAAAGATCACGAAATGCTACTTCCTTGCTTGCCTTGTGCTTGGCCGATGGTGGGATGTTGTTATCCTTTGAAAATTATGGTTGTAATGGAGGAGAAATGCAAAGAAAAGTGTGTATTTGTGGCTGGAGAATTCGAGTGAGAGAGAGAGAGAAGTTTGAAAATAAGTCTTGCATGTAAGGGGAGTGGAGGAGAAGAGGGTGGAGTGTGTAGGTGGGATTGAATGGTTCAAGGGAGAGTGAGGATTGGAGGGGGGGGGGGGCGGCCGAGTTGGTGGTGGTTGGGTGATTTAATTTAAATTTTAATTGTATTAAATTAATTAAAATAGGTTAAGTGTAGTATAATTTTATTAGGTAGTGTTATTTGGTAGTAGTTTTTTGTTTTTAGGTTTTTAAGTGTAAGAATTCATATATATAATTCAAGATTGGATTTTGATTTATTATTATCACCCATGATTTATTTTACCTTGAAATTAAATTTCATCACCTAATTAATACTTTTCAAGGATTATCTAATAATTTTTAGATTAAGGCAAGGCATAAAGGTATCATTTTAGGCAATCAAGCATGAAATCAAATAATCATGTAAAAATGATAATAATAAAAATAATAATATGAATGAAATAACGTTAAATTAAATTTAGGGTTAGGGTTGGACCTAGGAGTTGGTTGTTACAGTTAAGTTGAAACTGAAGTTATTATGCTTTCTGAATCTCAACTATAAAAGATATTAGGTTAATACTTACGAACTTGTCAATGAAAATGTATCAGCTAGTGTATGTTTGGAAGCGCGAATTCCATTTCAAAGGGCACGAATTTCTACTGCAGGACCGACCGCTCTTAGTTTGAGTGAAGCTATCCTTTCAGTTTCCATTGCAGCCTACTTGTTCATCATAATCTAGTGCATGTTAGTTATGATGTGGTAGGTTGCAACAACTAGTTTGTAAACAAAATATATTGAAGATAATTTATGGTAAATTTGATATACGATTATTACTATAACGTTTAACTCTAATCATTATAATATAAAAGGGGAAAAATGGTGTGTCTACCTCCTGTGCCTCAAAATCATTTAGAAAATCTAAATGCACTATATTTAGAGTGGTGTTGGGTTTTGCATAGGCATCATGTTTTATAACAACTTTAAGTGCATTTGGTGTAGTGGTTCTAGATAATGCTACGTATAGTTATCCATGACCAAAAATGGACTCAGGTAAGTATATTCTTATTTTATTTAGTAATTGCCCTTAAGTTTTGTTAATGGTCATTGCATAGCAAGTTCTTAATGGAAACTGACATCTAGTAAACACAAAAGGCAATTCTTTGTGATCATGCACGGAATTGATTCTAAGTATGTACACTCGATGACCAATGAATGTGCTGGTGATAATGTGTGCCTCTATAACTCTAGGTAATAGTTGTGACACCTACAATCTAGTACCATTGCACAAACCTCTTTTTTGATCTATATTATGCAACAACATGACAAGGGTGTTTTTTTTCAATGTCAAGTAACCAATTTTTAGAATGTGGAACCATAGAATCGATATTCAAGTGCGTGACACCCTCCCCAAGAAACATATTATGAACCAGTTCATTGATTTCACCCACGGTTTCACTTTTTGGGCATATAATTGCTCTGTTTGCTATATTGAAGGTTGTTGGAAACTCGAGTATTGGTTTATTATATATGAATTCTATCAAATCTATGATTGCAAAGGATGAAGGATGAATGATAAACTCGTCGGGAGTTTTGATAATTGTAGCATTCGAGCAACCTTTTTTGACAGGTGTTCTGACTTTGCCATCACCAACATCCAAAAACCATTTTGAAAACCAACTTGTGTGGTCTTGTGAGGTAGTGTCATCATGGGGCTGTGAAAGGCGCATGTTTTTTCATATCCTCAAGAATTTAAAATGAAGCCATGAGTAAGATCTAGAAATGCATGAGGCTATAATTTCATGTTTTGATGTTTTTAGTTTTATGGGAAGAATCTGTCTAAAGTCGCCTCCTAGAAAGATTGATTTTCCACCAAATGGCAAATATCTGTATTCGGTAATCTCTCTAAGCATCTTGTCTAGTGATTCGAAGCATTTGTAATTGCTCATTGGTGCCTCATCCCAAATTATGAGGCTCGTCTCCAAAAGTAGCTTTGAGAGTTGAGTATTTTTCTTTACATGGCATATAAAATTATCGGTCAAGTCCATTGCTATTTTGAATCTTGAATGTGCCGTTATACCAGATGGCAACGGTAATGTTGCTATTCCTGAAGCCGCCACAGCTAAGATAATTTTTCCTACGGATCTTAGACCAGAAATAATTATTTTCCATAAATATGTTTTCCATAAATATGTTTTCCATGTTCCACCATGGCCATATATAAATAACAGAACTTGCGATGATGTATTTAGAGAACTAAAAACATGATTGTAGATGACAAGCTAACCAGAGTTTAATGCTTCATGGAGACGTACATGCTCGATAGGCAATGCATTCCTTTCATAAAGTATTTCTTCAAGTAGGAAATGATTTTTTAGACCTGACAATATTGAACTTTTTGCCAAAGGTAGCCTGAAGTCTGACAAAGATCAAGAATTAGAATCTGATTTCATCAACAATTCTAACTCGTAGAGAATATAGTTACGCAAGTCATTATCGTTGGTGCAACTGAAGATGAGTAAGAAAATTGAGAAATTTGACGTATGATGTCATCACTGATTTTAGACCCATGTTCTTTCCATAAAGTTAAAGGATTTGAAACACTACAGAAGATAAGTATATGAACAAACAAAGATCTCAATTTTGATGATGTTGCCCATTAAGAGGCTTCAGACAAAGTTTGTCACCCCTGTTAATCATCTCCTATTAATCCTAGTTTTCGCAAGCTAATCAAAATATGGGGTAAGTAACTCTAGAGACAGTGCGAATATCTACAAAAGAGGTAGAGCCCACCTAGTGTGGTTCAACAACACCCTGAGATAGAACAGCTCAGGGTGAATGTATGTGAGCCAACCAATACATGGATTTCGGTTTCCAGTTCTACGAACCTAGTGTTTACCATTCGCATTCCACTAGTGGGCAGATGTATAATCCACATATCGCAGATACAAACTAGTCTCTTCAGAACATTGGTAGATGATTCGTATCAATTATTCACCAACAATTCGGTGAAAGTTGTATTCCCAATTGTTGGATTTTTAACATTGGAAAGACGATGTCAATCCTTAAAAGTCACATTTTGCATTCCTTCAAAATGTAAAACAAGTAACTGGACAGCTGGGTTTCTATGATGAATAGGAAAGTTAAAAATACGCTATGCAGCTTCATGAGGACAAACAAAGGGACTGTCCAAAAAAAGTTATCAATTTCATTTACAACCTCAACAGTTTCATGAGTAGTATTTGACGAATATTCTACAAAATTGCTACTTGCAAATCTTACTCTATCTGCGCCTTTAGAAATATTTTTGAAAAGATACTTGATTAGCATACTCTATCCATAATATTTGACATTTATATGGACATTAAAATGTCTGTAGAGATCCTTGTTGTGCGGAACTACAAAGCCATTATCAAGAGGTTTGCCTGCTTTGATGAATTATTGTTCTGTACAACGCCTTTTGTAATGAACATAACAAGCATAATCAAACCGTGTCACGTCTTCATACGGTTTACGAAGAGATTTAAAGCAAAGTGCCATCAACCATACAAGGAGCACTCATTTGAGGCAATCCATATGGGCCATGAAGCATGCATTCAGTGATGATTCTAAAAAGAACAGGATCAACAGATTTGTCCAGCAACTTTTCAGTGATGTAGGAATCTATAGTATCCGCATTCCACACAGTATAGGATGGTGCCACCCACAACAATGTATGGTAATGAGGTAGGCCTCGCTTTTGAAATTCTATGGTATAAAGCTCTAGAAAAAAAGGTGATAATTAGTTTTAAAAAAATATAAACAAAAAGATCTAAAGATGTAGATGAGGGTATTACGTGAGAGTTTGGATACTTGTAGTCACTTCACCAAAAGGCTTAGTAACTTTTAAATATTTAATGAAAGGCTCAAATTTCATCCGGAAGAAGCGAGCAAAAATGCCAGGCCTGTACTAGGGGCTTGCAACATGACCTCGTGCTAGCTCTCTGTAAATCTCGAGCCACTTGGCATTACAAGTAAATGTAGTAAAACACTAGGGGTTGCCATGAACTCTACAAATTGCTAACACATCCTTGTAATATTTGTACATATACCATGGACACTGATAAATGAAGCTGGTAAAATAGCATGTTTCCCAACATGATGCCCTTGTAAATCTCCATTAGACAATGCATCGTAAACTCCTTCTAGAAATTCTGAACGTAGGTCGCTTTGATTGCGTCAAAGGTAATCTAATCATCCATGTTCTATGCAAACATAGCAATCTACTAGAATTGCTGAAATAACCTACCTGATCGAAATAAATGAGTATATTTATCTGATCTATCATGAATCTAGAAGCTGTAGAACATTTTCATCATTAGGCTTCCGGTCAGACCTTCTAGATACACCACGTAAGCGAAGAAAAAGGGGGTATTGCAGGGGCATGTAAGATGGATGAAGCTTGCTAACTCTATGGGGAAATTTGCTCTTGGTATGTATCACAACATCTAATTCTTATGGCGTAGAACCTTATTCACA
Organism: Flaveria robusta; assembly: GCA_025506415.1. Classification (NCBI taxonomy): domain Eukaryota; kingdom Viridiplantae; phylum Streptophyta; class Magnoliopsida; order Asterales; family Asteraceae; genus Flaveria; species Flaveria robusta. The sequence continues at coordinate 21,455,051 of CM046466.1, forward strand.
AATAATTGCAACATGAGTTCTGGCCGTGGGAGGGTCATAACGGTTTGGCCTGTATAATTGTAAAGCCTAATAGCAAAATTAGGAATATCAGGTTGTAAACACAATTCTCTAGCACTCATGAAAAGTTTAACGTACTCATTACAATTGTCTAATGTTGATGCGAGAACGAAAACAACATCAGCTAAGAGCGTGTGTTGCGACTCATTAGAAAAGAAACTAAGTTGGTTGGAAACCTTATGTTTAGAGTCGATAATGTACATCTGCAAGAATCTAGGTCGTTCACTAAGAGATGACCAAATAGAACCAAGCTAGTGAGAAATCTAACCGGTAAACTTGAATACAAATGGACCTGCCCTCTGATAAACTGAGTTGTCAACCTTAGCTCCAAATGATGTCATCAAAAACATAGAATTTTAAACATGAATGTTAGATATGAAGCGATCATCATCGTAAAGACATCTCAAAACAGCCGGTGGTTCTATTGGGTAATCTATAGAAACTCTACCACCACTGCAACAAATCGAATATGTAGGAGAATTAGTCAAGGGGAAAGATGTGAGGCCCTCTGAGAACGAGAATAGAGCACAACAGAATTCGTAGACATTGCTGCACTCTCCTAAATCAATATAGACAGGAGAAACTAATGATGGTTCAACAATATTCAAGTGCTTTGAAGGAAATTGATCAACAGGAACGACAAAAAGAGTAGACGACTGGTTTGCGTGAACTCTAAAGGCACTGCACAACATCGAAGAGTGATAAGACGACTAACAACGTGTTTGCCGACATGTGTATGTTGGAGGAGCTGAAGATGAAGGACAATCATCTGGACCTAACACCTTTTGTGAACGCTTTCTATTTTGTTGTCGGCAAATAAAATCTTAATTTTTACACACCAAAGAGAAAAAATCCTAAATACTATACAACAACAAAGATGGACAACCCTAACAAAAAAAATTTAAAAGACAAAGAGACATATGTGTTAGAAGCCTTTATATTATAAGTCCAGTTTTAAACATATAATATAACAATCCTAAATAAATTAAAGAATACATAGACTATCATACTATAGAACTAAAAATTCAAAATCCAACCACCTAAAATAGAATTTTATGGCAAACATAGACACAAATTTTAATAAAAAATAATTAAATTATAACAATACTAATGCCCTCATGAATTTCCCAACAATGATAAAAGGATGAAGGATTCATCAAGATATAAAGACATACTTGCATCAAATCAGAATGCGTCAAGTGAGCAAAAGATGAGGAAACCAGAATATACAGCCCCAAGGCAAGAAAAAGCTAGGCTAACATGTAATAAAACGGCCAGAAAAGATTGAGAGATCAAGATGCGTATGTTAATTAGAAAGCGTAATCCAATCCAAGAAGACACGTTCAATGACGAACAATAAATGTTGGAAAAAAGTTAGATATAACAATGACTATTACAAATTTATATACTGTACATAAAAATCTATATGTATTAGATTAAAGCACCACACAAATCCATCATTGCATAATAAAAGCTAAAGAATCATATAACTTCATGTACTATGCACCAAAAGAACGTGTTATGACCACCTTAATATATACAACTTATTAACAACTTCCTAAATATGAGATCTGGGTTAGCAAACAAATGAAGAATTTAGATGTTGCGTGCCTATGACTATTCAAATCCTTAATTTAAAGATTCAAATTTAAAATGCTCAAACTGCTCAAATCAGTTTGAGTCGGTTTGTAAACCAGTTTTTATCCCGGTTTAACCGGTATTTTTAATTAAAACCGATTTACAAACCGGTTTTGAGTGCTCAGCTACCAAACCGGTATACAATCCGCCGGTTAGGGTCGGTTTGGAGCCGGTGTCGAAATACAAACCGCCTTTTTTCCCACCTCTAATAGGTGGTGTAAATAACGGGCATGTGGCATGGGGTGGTTTAAAATTTGATATGTGGAATTAGATGGCTTCAAACTAAGACAAATGAAAACCATTTTCTTTTATTCTATATAAAGATACATGTATACTTAGGTCACCTATATAAAGTTAGTTATCTAACGTTAAATAAATTAAATATTAAATATTTGTAATAGCATTATCTTACAACTTTTTGAATGGTATATTCATTCATCTTTAAATCAATCATTAAATTTCACATCAACTATTACTTCTATATTTAGATAAAAGAAATTAACACCAACCATGGCAACAAATAATACAATAAATGCAAAGCCATTGCCATAACTCCTTTTTAGAATTCGTAAGTTTCTTTGATGTGTAAACGTATTCCATTATCATAAATCCTTGTAAGACATTTTCTTTATTCACTCTATGTTTAATTATAATTGATAACAACACATGGTATATACTTATGATAAAAGTTTAATAGAAAAACAAATGATTTAATGTAATCTACAATACATTACACCAATAATTAAGTGATTGAAACACTCCCTTTTAAGTTAGTGGCATTGAAGGTTATCACTTGTAGAAGTGTTGTCGATTGTGAGTTCAAATTCTTGTAGGTTAGTGGCATTGGTTGTTTTCATTTATAAAAGTGTTGTTAGTTCAATATCTTTTAAATGAAAATTTTTTATCTTTATAGTTATATTTATATTTATCTTTATTTTTATACTTTAATAGAAGAGTAACTAAAAGAATACGTGACAACATTACATTTATTATCATTAAAATTTCCCCGTATCTTTCTTCTATTTAATAGTTACTATAATTAATAATAATATCATTTAATTTATTTATAAACTAAAATTATTTTTTTCTAAATTAAGAAAGAGCTCTTTTTAATTAATGTTTTGAAACAAAATTTTTAGTTTTTTGCAAACAAAAAAAGTTTAAAAAGTTAATATAATTGTTTTATTACTTATAGTCGTTACTTATACATAATTTTTATCATATATTATTTTAGAATAGCGTTTTATAATTAATAAATTTTTATTGTATTTAATATATTATTTATTCAATATATCTAATATACGAGTTATTGAAACTGATTACCCGGAATGCCCGGTCTAAGCAATCCTGGCAATTGCAGAACAAGTCACAAGGATGGTGTGTAACTTGAGTTGGGACTTGTACCAGTCGTATCATATGAATCGAGGAGAAAACATCTCTTCGAGATGGTAAATACAAGTAAAAAAATTATTGTTAAAAAAATTAACACGGATAGCAACAAATAATAGAATAAATGCAATTGCCATAATTCCATCAACCAATTAATACAACAGTGATGGCATCGGTGCATGGACTTTAACCTTCTCTCCTATATATAATCATGGTAAATCATCACACATTGTATCACCATCACAACTCACAAGGGCAACTTAACAATGACAAAGTCTATCAGCTGGTTCACCACATTTCTTCTGTTCCTCATGCTCACAGGTAACATTCAATTTTCTTTTTTCTTGATTAAAAGTTTCATTGCTGCATATCATACATAAAATCTGTTAAATTAACTTGCATGGGATTATGTGTTATCAACGAATAAGAAAGTTGTATTATAAATTTGCAGACATTATGGCAGCCGGACCAACTTGTAAAACCATCATTTCTACGATCACCGGATGCGACCAAAACAGATGTGATTACAGATGCCTTAGGAAACATGGATGGCAAGCTGTGGGAAGATGCATAGGCTTTTTCAATTGTCTTTGTATTTTCCCATGTTCAGCAGACAAGATTGATGTTAGAAACTATGGTGTCTCTCCCCTGCCGTCCGACCGATAAAAAATCATTGATCGTTCAGTTTTTGTTACATGAATGATTTGAAGATTAATCAGGAATTTATAAAATATTTATTGTGTCATTGTTATGAGTTCTTAATAATGCACTTCAAAAACTTGGAAGAACATGTTGGTGTTTTTTTAATCTAAATATGTATTTAGAATATGCACCATAAAACTTGTCCTTGAATTAGGGATCGGTTACACAAACCTTAATATATTGTAATAATGTAATAATTTATTTATCTGACAAAAAATTTGTTGGACGTATCGACATATTAATGACAGTTATTTGGTAGTTAATATCAATATTAACGGTATTTAGTAGTCGTTAATACGATTTTCCTTCTCCGGTCATGATTTGTTTGCAAAAATTATAAAATTGCCATACAAATCGATAGAAATTATTAATTACTTTGTAATATATAAAAGTAATTCAGTAGCATATAGTTTCCTTTTTTTTTTTATTATTACGGCTCACTCATACATGATTTAATCATACTTTTGAATATACATTTGGTCACAATGGGACCCTTAATATTATAGGAGTGAAGTATTTTCTCACATATGTTGGTAGCGCTAAACCACATGCATATGGTCGCAAATTACCTAATATGAAAAAAGAAAGGGGAGGAATAGGAAAGTTTTTATTTTTCGATTTTGGCCACAAGTAAGTGTTTGAGTATGAAAGATGGGGAATCCCATCTTATTTACACCGGGTTCTTTTGTGGTGAGAGAAAGTCTTTTTACTTTCGCCACCCTCTTCCCCGTTCATCGCCGCCCTCTTCCCCGTCCACCGTTGCTGACGCCTGCACCGGCCGTTCACGGCTTTTGTGTACCGCTGTCACCGCCTCATGTGTCTGTTGGCTATGGTTTTCTTCTCCGTATCCTGTCGCCGCTTTGCCTCCCCTGTGTGGTTGAGGTGGAGCAAGTGGCGAGGTCGGGTTGTTAGACCGCTGTCGCTACCATCGTTACCCGCGGTGGACACGGAACATGGGCCGTTGGCAGCCGTCGATCTCGCCAGAGTTGTCAGAGTGGCCATGCAAACACCGATTGTTGATGGGTAACAACTATCCATAGATCTTACCGGGTTTTTATCAGGTTTGCTGTTTTTGGGATTTTTTTTATGGCGGGGGTAACGACGCCTATGGTAGATCTTTGTCGAGTTCTCAGGGTGGTCAGAACAACCACCGATTCCTGGTAGGTGGCATCCAGCCTTAGATCTCGCCGGAGGTCTCGCCCTTTAAAAGGGTTTGATCCTTTTGGGTTTTTTCTTGGCGAATGGCCACCGACACTACGACGTTTCATGGGTCGTCTCTGTTACTATCGGTGTGGGATGCGAGGTAGCCCTGCCGTTGCCAGAGGCTCAGACCTGTCTGCCGACTTGGTGGCGACGCAGGTCGTCATCCACTTTGTTTCTCTACTTTGTGTGGTTTATTGTTCCTCATGCATGTTGAGGTCTCGAGTTCCTCTGTATTGGGCCTCAGGGTTTCATTTTATATGGTGGTTTGAAATTGTGATCCGATTACGAACATTAAATAATGTTTGGATAAAATTGTGGTCGTTTTTCTGTTGTCGTGACCTAATAAGTGTTGTTGGTATCATGCATATATTGGTGTCCCTTGGCATTGCACGTTGTTATCGATGATAATGTTCTTGATAAGAATACTGTTAATATCAAGTTGTCGATTATGATGAACATGCGTTCATCTGAGCTCTTTCATTTGGTTGGTTTGCGGCTATGATGTAAGTGAAAACTGATGTCAGGTTCCTTGGCGTGGCAGCTATTTTCGGAGTGCAGCGGGAACCAATCATTTGTTCTGAGCCGTTTTGACAATTGCTTTGATGTTGGCTTTAACAGTTAGCTTTTGGCTATGATGACGAAAACTTATGTCTAACCCTCAGTTTCAACATTTTCATACGACGCGCAACGCTCGTCGGAGTAAAACACTAGTTATATTATAAAATCAAATTTCCAAGTGAGCTTAGGCATCTTATTGTTGAAGTAAAACTAATTCATATGAAATAAACCTAGGAACCTTGCCGGTCTGTAGCGCATTAGAACTTGAACATCTACTTTAAGAAACAAGTTAAGGTGAGTCTAATAAACCCCTTTTTACTTTAAAACTATTGGGTGGAATACATACTATAATCATTTTATGGTGCAATAGTTGCTGCTCTTGTTCCCGAACGTTAACACAATCATTAATTCCATGAGGAGCAGTGTGATTTGTGGATAGTATTATTTGGGGAATCCCCTACACACTATGTACCCTTAGTACAGAGAAACCCCCCATTGAGATTCAAGAATCGTTTTGTCACAATTTAGTGTAGAGTAACCGTGCTTAACGGTGCACACTTAAGCTTATAACAATAAGAGGTATGGGTTAGGGGATGTTTTAGCACTCGGGAGGGTCACCCCTGTCTAGGTTTGATTGTGATACATTATTTAGTGCACCAATATTGTTGTTAACTTATTTAATTTGTTGCGATATGTCGTGTGTTTTAAACTTATGAGCTCACCAACATTATATTGATATATTTTGTTTGTGTATTTCAGGATAAACATAATTTAAACAGTTGATCATGGATAAGAGTTGACTAGTCAGATTTATGAAGTTTAACCACAACCCTATTTATTTGTCAACATTTGAGACAATTTATATTAATTATTTGTATTTGGGTCTACACAATATTAATCTAGTATTTGTAATGGTATAGATGCCATGTAGGCGATGTATCATTTGACTTGAAATATTTAAGTAACAATTATTATTCCGCTACATTATGTTGATATCAGTCAGTAACGGCCAGTACCGGTCAACGGGGTGTGACACAATGTCTCCATTGCATTTTGACCATAATTTTGCACAAATAATCCCTAGTATCATAAAAGAGAATTTAAATTATAATATATTTACAAGATTGGAATGAAATGTTATTTTGTATACATAATTTTACATACTTAATAATAAATAAGAGAAAAAGGATTATTCTCTTTAGATGAAAAAAATAAGTTAATTACATGAAAAAATTTTGTATTTAGATCTAATTTCATTTTAAATTTCTAAGTTTAAAAAATTACAATGTTAATACAAAGGTATTCACAATTACTCGCTATCTCCTGATACCACAACAACCATAACAACCATTGCAACCAATGCCGACACGCGACGTTGGTAGGTTGCGATGTAGGAGGCGGCGACGATGACCCTACGCTAGATACAAAGGCGATGATGATGTAGATGAAGGTAGCGATAACGTTAGATGTCAGAGCAACTCATGAGCTTAGGCTACCTAAACAGTTATGACGAGAACGACCATCATCATCAGCGTCATCACTATCATCAGCGTCATCACGATGAAAAGCTTCATCGTCTTCATTAATCATTACTGAAAGAGCTCTGTGACTGCAATTCGAATCATAGAGATAATGGTGTAGAGAATTAGGTGTAAGAGTAAAAAAAAAAAAAAAAAAAAAAAAAAAAAAAAAACCAGTAAAACCAAACAAGTTAAAGCCTTCTTTCTCCATTTCGCCATTTCATGAGACAAATACAAACCACGTTCCACTCCTTTCTCCTACCCACTTTAATCACATCAATCAGATCTAAACCACCTGCAAATCTCATTTCACTCATCCATCCGCCATGGATGTACCTCCAGACGAGCTCCAATTCCTCTCTGCTTCAGCCATAATCAAAGAATCAATCTCCATCCCCAAGCAATCTCCCCACACCTTCTACCTCATCACCCTAACCCTAATCTTCCCTCTCTCATTCGCCATTCTAGCCCACTCCCTCTTCACTCAGCCCATCATCACCCAACTCCAGCTCCCCTACGCCTCCCACTCCTCCCAATGGACCAAGCTCCTCCTCTTCCAGTTCTCCTACCTCCTCTTCCTCTTCATCTTCTCCCTCCTCTCCACCGCCGCCGTCGTCTTCACCGTCGCCTCCCTCTACGCCTCCAAGCCCGTATCCTTCTCCGCCACCATCTCCGCCATCCCCTCCGTCTTCAAGCGCCTCTTCATCACCTTCCTCTGGGTCGGTCTTCTTATGGTTGTCTACAACATTGTCTTTCTAGGGTTTGCTGTTCTCTTGCTTGTTGCGATTGATACCCAGAATCTTGTTTTGTTCTTCTTCTCTTTGGTCGTGGTCTTTGTGTTGTTTCTTGTTGTTCATGTTTACATCACCGCCCTTTGGCACCTGGCTAGTGTGATCTCGGTTCTTGAGCCTGTTTATGGGTTCGCTGCGATGCGGAAGAGCGTTGAGATTCTGAAAGGGAAGGCTCGGATGGCTTGTGTTCTTGTGCTTGGGTACCTTGTGGTTTGTGGGGCGATTAATGGGGTGTTTGGGGCCATTGTGGTTCATGGTGCGGAGTATTATTATGGGGTTTTCTCCAGGATTGTTGTCGGTGGCTTCTTGGTTGGTGTTCTTGTGGTTGTGAATTTGGTTGGGCTTTTGGTTCAGAGTGTGTTTTATTATGTCTGCAAAAGCTATCATCATCAAGGGATTGATAAGAATGCTTTGTATGATCATTTGGGTGGATATCTTGGAGAGTATGTCCCTCTCAAAAGCAGCATTCAGATGGAAGATTTGGAATAATCACACTCAATTACTAAGGTAAGAGATTACTAGATTAGTTGTTTGTGTATCAGAACCATGAAAGAAATAGATTTGAATCTGTAAATTTGGGTGCTTTATGAAAATGTTTGATACATTGTTTGGTATGATCTATTAAACTTTATGGGGGGTGTTTGGATGTGTGTTTAAGTTAGTGATTATTGTAACTTGCAGGATCAAAAGCTAAGATAATCTGCTGTTTAAAACTTTGGGATGGTTTATGTAATCATAATGATCAGCTTTCTTGGGTTAACTACTTATCTGCTTCTCTGATTCTTTTGAGCCTAAACAATAAGCTTAAACGCACATCCAAACACCCTCTGTTGGTTTAAGGTCTGTTGGGCTGAAGACTTTAGTTCATATCATTTAGTGTTGATCTGGTTAAAGGCCTGATTGATACAATGTGTTGGATTAAAAGACTGTTTTGGGCTGAAGAGTTTTCTTGTATCATATGTAGATTTTCAAGAAGCTGCTGCTATTACTATTTTGTTTTAGTTGATGTTGATACTGATTACCTTAAAGTTTTTGATTTAGGAACCCAACATTGGCATGTTAAATCCTTTGGGTGTCACTCTTCTATGAGAAGTATGTTGGCGCATCCTATCTAGCAAAGTTGGAGTAGGATCACTAGGGGTAGTCATTTTGTTGTTTTGCTATGTACATTTGTATTGTAATAATCATGATGACCTTCATTGTAATATACACAGTTTCTTTTTGCATTTGGAAAGGACATTTTATAACATTCTTGTTTGATCTAACATGTTAAATGACAGTAGAAGCATACTTGTTTTGAACTGTATTACTCAATTTTTGTTTGTTATTATTGCACTTGTTCTTATTATAATACAACTGCTACAAAATGCAAGCTCGATAAAGCAACAATAAGATATCTTTATCAATGAGATATCGTATGCAGATATTCAAGATAAAACCTGGGATCAAAGGTTGCTTTTTGGAACACCAACAGGTGCGTCTCTAGACTTCTTCTCTACTGTCTTGGAAACTTGTTTTACAGCCTCCTTTGATATATGACGTGGACTGCTCAGCCATATCCCTCCATCAACCACCAATGTTGTCCCGTTTACGTAACTACCTTCAAACAGTAATCAACTTGGGTTTCAGTTTCACACACAAACACAATAAGCACATAAATGAGCATATCTAGTACCCAGCTCACACAAGTCTAAAATCCATAGACAATGCATCAAACACATTAGCTCTGCGTAAGAAACAGGTTTGTTCAATAATTTGCTTTGGGTTAGAACGAGTACTAACTAATCTGGGCTCTATTTGACACATGTCCTTATAGAAAAAATATATTTATCAAAATGGTTATATTTGTTATTATAACAACTAGTGGTGACTATGGAGGCAGTGATGGAGATGAGCGTCGGTGGTGGTGTTGGCCCCTTGGACCCTTTTAAGTTATTTGTTGTATAAGAGTGACCCATTTTGACCCAATAAGTCACTGACCCGCATCGGATGCAAGATAGAGAGCAGCCATGGCGATATCCCATTTCTTCCCCATCCTGTACAAAGCAGATTCTTGTTTTCTCTTAAGCAGTACGTTCTCGGGTAAGAGCTTGGAAGTGCCGGTGGTGTCATCAATGGGGCCTGGAGCAATCCCATTTACTCTGATTCCATAATCTGTTCCCCACTCTAATGCCAGGCTCCTTGTAATGCTATCTACAGCTGCCTGTTACATTCAACAAATATGGTTCAACGATCCGCAAGTTTTTTTATTAGTTATCTATAAAACCTGTTAGATTCGACGAGAAACCTTTGCAGCAGAGACATGGATTTGATACCAGGTTGCTGTGTAATGCAAGGTTGCACTTATGTTTATGATTACAGCACCTTTCTTCAGATGTTTAAGTGCTTCATGACACATTGTGAATGTCCCAACTGCATCTATGTCTATCACTGCAAATTACCAATGCAATACGGAATTTTATTATTTTGAGTAATTAACAAAAAGTTATCTGAACTTGTTGATATTAATATGTTAATACCTAAACTTGTTGCAAACATAAAAACAAACCCTGAATTTGTTACCTTTCAATTTTAATACCTAAGCTTTTACTTTGTCCAAACAATAAGAACCATTTGTATAATTTGTTAGCACACTAGTATAAAGTAAATCAGTAATAAATCTGGTGTTTTTCGGATGGAGTGATGAGCACCTGTTCGGAAACCATTAGGCGATAGATCCTCGGCAGGGACAAGAAAGTTTCCAGCCGCGGCATTAACAAGTATATCAAGCGTGCCAAATTGCTTAATTGTCGTTTCTATAACTTGAGTGCAATCCTCTTTTTTTCGGACATCTCCTTCGACATCGATAGCCTAAAAAAATTCAGTTACTTTTAAAGAAAAGAACATTTTAGTAACAAGAATCTTTTTACTCTAATAAAATAGTATCTAAGAACACGTGGCAGCATCACATTCATCCCCACCAAAATTTTTCCGCTTCTCTCTCTTATTAAATAATTACCTTTATTATTAATAATATTATTTAACTTTTTTTAGATTAAAAATAGTTTTTTTCCATAAATTAAGAAATAGATCTTGTAATTAATGTTATTTCTAAAAAAAAGTTTTTAAAAAGTAAGACGTTTTTCTAATACATCAAACTTTTTTAAAAATACGAAATATTTTAAATTGATGTTAAATTTTTTATAAACAAAAAATAATTAAAGTGGCGAGTTATAATAAGCAAATTTTTAGAAATGACATTGTTTAATACTGTTTTTTTAAATAAAATATTTAAATTTTTGTTGGGAAAAAAATTTTAAATAATTAATATTATTGTTTTATTACTTATAGGCCGTACTTATACGTAATTTCAATCAGATATTTCTTAAAATATTATTTTAAAATTAATAAATATTTATTATATTTAATATTTAATTTATTCAACTCGTGTAATATACGGGTTTAATAAAACTAGTAACTAATAAACTCGTAAGTTTATAAACTAAAATAACAGAAAATGTCAATTCAGGTAACAACCATATCCTCTGTTCAATTTTAGTGTTAATAGGTTTATTAAAGTTTCTCAGAAATTGCTATAAATATAAAAGTTTGTATAAATACAATTACTAAATAATATAATATAAAACAAAACAATAGTATTTTCTGATCATAACAATGCAATAGGAGATGTTCTCTGATGATGAAGGGAAATAAAGAGATTGTGTTCACATGGATGCCGAGAGATCGAAGGGCAGAGACGGCGGAGTGAAGGACATGTTTCCGACGACCCATGATTGCGATTGAGGCTCCATGCTTGCCCAATTCAGCAGCGATTTCATAGCCAATTCCGGAGCCACCACCGGTCAGTAATCCTACTTTCCCCTTCAAGATATCCCCTTTGAAAGGCGACTCCATTAAAGGACCTTCGTGTGGTTTGACTCGTGCTTCAAATGGCTGAATATGAATGTAATGGGTGGGCCGGCTTCACACATTGGTTTAATCTCCATTCCCATTTTTGTTTGTTTTTCAAGGAAATTATAATTCATAAGATGCCATTTTGGATCCTTCTTTTTGGCTTTTTGAGCAAATGATATCATTTACTTTAATCTAGGTGTTTACAAATTAATCACAGATTATATTGTTTTAATATATGAAAAAACCCAATAATCAGTATCTTAAGTTCAAAACCATATTTTTTAATATATGTAAATTCTTGAAAATTTTAGACAAAACCATATTTATGTTCAAAACCAGAAGAATATGATTTTTTATGTTAAAAAGATGATATACAAGAAAGCAACAGCTATTTTTTAAGAAACCTACCACGTAGCACATGCATGCAAAGAGGTAACATGATGCTTAAAAATGATCAAGTTGCAACTTTATGTAGCTTCTATATATTAAAATGCTAAGCAAGCCATGACTAAAACGAGGTCAGTTTGCCACAATGTTTCTTTGTCACACATTTATGAATTTGGTATTTATCATCATTAAGGTTTAACGGCATCAAATTTTGTAATTGCTTACACACTTTCTGTTATGCTTTCATAAAATAAAAGTTTTCCTAAAAGTTATGGCCAAAAAGTTCAGTCTTAATTTTTAGGGGTAACTTTATAGAATGGTAATCAAGTTTGAAAATTGTTCTAATTAAGTCACTCATAAACTTTTTTTGTTCCAATTAAGTCACTAAACTTTATTTTGATGTTTCAATCTTGTGTATTTAACCTGAATAGCAGGTAAAAAGCTCACAAATGTTAAAAAAATTAAAAATAATTAATAAAAAGTTGAATATTTAAAAAAATTGAAAAAATGTTTAAAAAATGCATAAATAAATTGTCCAAATTTTTGTAAAAATTGAAAAAAAATAAAAAATCACTAATTTATGTAAAAATTTAAAAAAAAATTACATTGTCTAATGATTCCAAACTGGTCAACATACCAAATTATACCAACATACATCTATATATCCAAACGGATCAACATCCCAAATAATACCAACATACATCTATATATCCAAACGGGTCAACATAACAAATTATACCAACATACATCTTTATATCCAAACGGATCAACATCCCAAATTATACCAACATACGTCTATATATCCAAACGGGTCAACATACCAAATTATACCAACATACATCTATATATCCAAACAGGTCAACATACCAAATTATACCAACATACATCTATACATCCAAACGGGTCAACATACCTTAACATAGCCAAGCGGGTCAACATACCCAAAGGTGGGTCGACGACGGTTACGCAGGTCGGCTAACGGTGACGTAGGTGGGCCGCGATGGTGGGGGACGACGCTGGTGGGGGGACGACGGGGGTGGTGGGCGGCGATGGTGGGGGGAGGACGGCAGGACGACGGGCGCGGTCAACTAGCGAGGCCGCCGCGAGGGGGAGGGGGACGACGGCGATGGGGTTGACGAAGGGTGGGGGAGGACGACAGGTGGTGGGCGGAAGATGGCAGATGGTGCGCGGAGGACGGTGAAGGAGGTGGGAGTCGAAGTTACGTAAGGAATATGGAGGATTTAGTTGGTTATTAGGGTTTTTTAATTTTTTTTTTTGGAATTTGAAATTTGATTTTTTTATTTGTTTAATATGTTTTAAATATAAAATAAAGAATTACCTGTTAAGCAGGTTAATTATATAGGATTAGAACACCACCCCAAAGTTTAATGATGTAATTGAAACAGTTTAAAACATAAGTGACCTGATTGGAACACTTATTAAACTTGGTTACTATTTTATGAAGTTTTCCCTAATTTTTAATAAATTGAAGATTGTAAATAAAAGTTAAAAGGATTTTTCATTATTCTATAATTGCTACTTTTGTGCTTCTAAGATGAACTTGTAATTTATTAAGTGTTTTGTATGTGCAGTCGTGCAGAAAAATAATATAGTAAATTATGATGACAAAGTGTTAGATATTTTATTATAATTGAATTGACTAAATGACTAATATGATCATAATATCCATTAAACAAGTTAAAAGATGCGCAATGCACGCTTGTGTTGATTTATCATGATGTTTAACATTTAAACATTATACCTTATAATGTTTACGGGCAAAGCCCCTAAACAATGGGGGTTCCAAGGTGGCAACGCCCCCTTGGGAGGTGTTCGGGGGCAGCACCCCTGGAAGCGGGATCCAAGGGGTAGAGCCCCTGGCTGCGACCAGCTTGGGAATTTTTTATTTTGATAAAAATTGCTTTATCAAAAATACCCAAAAACTTAATTTTCTCAAAATTTCATATGTGAAATTCAAGGGTAAAAAGTGCAATTTTGATATACACAAAGCTGTCTCTGGTAGTTTCATCCCCTCCTTGTAAAAGTTGAATTCAATAACAATATTAGTCATTCGTTCTTCTTCTGGATCACGAAAATCACACAATTATACGTACTAGTTCTTGATCTCTCGTTTGAGTTATATCCGATTGATTTATTCGGGTGAACCACCGAAAAATTTTGATCTGAAAGTGTTATTCAGGACAATCACATTATCTAAGTTTGATTTCAATTTATCTGCACAAAATTATTGATGGTATTTATAATGTATATGAGATTACTTCATACTCAAATAATAATGTAGTAAATTATGATGACAAAGTTGTGGATCGTTTTTATGATGTATATGGGATTACTCCAAATCAATCACACATGTTATATCACTAAAAGAAAAAGTTTCTTCTATATCACTGGAATGTAGCTGCCGGGAAAGTTTCTTCTCACATATTCCTTTGAGTAAAATGTACGGGCAACAGGTTCACCGATACATAAAGCCTTGGTGTGAGCTTTGCAGTGCACACCATTGGTCATATGAGTGTTCTTTACACGACTGTTCCATACAATGGGTTAAAGTGGACGCTAAACAGAGAAAGAGAGAAATAAAAGCTATGATCGCTCACATAGAATCTAAGCGTCGAAAAAATCAAGCTTGTAGGGTTTATGATTTAATGGGAAATTTTTTAGGTTATAAAGATTCATTTGGAAATATGAGAGATCATGTCCCACAATTGTTGACAACGTTGGAGGATTTGCAACAGTCATTTGACCTCTACTGGAAAATCAACTATGAGCCGAATGTCGAGGGAGAGTTTCTATCTAGCCTTAGGTCGGTTCCATGTTGTATGTCACACTTGTTTAGTAATGATGACATGATTCAAGATTCAGTGGTCGAGGACACTCATAAGGATGATTTTAGTGAAGAGATGGCAGCAGTTCTCCCGAGCCACACCGAGGGGGAAGTTGGGGGTCAGTCTATCCCATCGTGGGAAGATGAGTTTGGTGATGAGTTAGTAGATTTACCAACTACTACAGAAGTAGAGTTTGATCCAACTAGTGATCTGAAGGAGTTAGAAGCTTTATTATATAGAGAGCCAATTATGGAGATTAAAGAAGAACCACACCAGGTTGTCGAGGAGAAAGTGATTGTCCCATTAAAGATGGTTGATCCGCCACTCACGAGTTGTGATAGTCGACCCGTGGAGGAGAGTGATGGTGTATCACCACCACAATCAAAAACACCACGGGATAAGGCAAGAAAACATGTGAACCGACATGTGGTAAGAATGAATAGATGGTCCATTAGAGAGCGTGTAAGTACATTTTATTGTACAAATGACCGCGACCATCATTACATGTCTCACATTAAATTTGGTCTAGGGAAATTTAAATCTTGGTGGCGTGATTTGAACTAGATATTTTAGAGTTTTGATGAGTTCTACCATTGGATTTTTCCCAACCAACGATAGACATAGGAAACTGACTAGAACAAATGGGAAGAGAATAAAAGAGAAGCCACCTGATTGAGAATGCATATGGGCTCGAGTCAGGCTGACGACTCGTAAATAAACCAAGCGCTTCTGGGAGGCAACCAGAGGGTTTTTTTTTTTTTTTTTTTTTTTTTTTTTTTTTTTTTTTTTTTTTTGCATTTTTAGTTTACCTTTTATTTTTATTTCTTTGTACCAGATGCCTCTGTGTTTGTCTTTGATTTCAGGCTATTGCTCGAAGCTGAGTGATAATCTGCTTGAGGTTCTTCGTTTGTTGAAGTGTGAGGATGCCATTTACATTATCGGTGGCCTTCTGTTATTGCATGCTACATATTAGGGGAGTTTCAATTTTCCTATTTCTTACACTTTTATTATCTTAATTGCTTATATTTATTTGTTTAAACATCAGGGACAATGTTTGATTTAAGTGTGGGGATAGGGTAGTTAGCAAAACTAAAACATTTTGGGTCGGTAATAATATATTAATTGATAAATCCCTGAAATTCAAAAATAATTTTAAAATAAAAAAAGCAAAGAAAAAAAACACTAAGTATACTCGTCCACGCATATAAAACACGACTTGCACGAGTCATGATGTGATGCCGATTAGCGCTAACTAGTTAAACATAGAGCATGATTAACTTTTCAAGTCACATGATTGAGTTAACTCAACAAGCGGTTTTCAAAATAAAATGGTATAGACGTCTAATTAAGTGAGGTAAATAGAGAGATAATAAACATGCAATTGTCTTTTAACTTGTACCCTGATTACCTCCGTTTTTATGTGAGATTGAGCCTTTAATGTTTGATTTACATTTCACATGCACTTATTTGTTTGAGCGTTTATATTACATGGTTACGTGTATTTTAGAACTTGTCTAGGTTATACGAGTCGAGACCATGAATTTTGAACTTGCACAGAAGTGACAGAGGCACCTAAAATTTAGCCTTGTGTTTAGCCTGTGACTATCCTACCTTGAAATTATCTACTAGTTAGCCATGTTGAGCCGTTTATTTACCATTTTTTTTTGTTTACACCCATATTAGCCTGGCCTTTATTTGTTTAAGCCTTTTTTGTGTTAACCTGTTTGTTTAGAAAATCCGACTAAGTTAGTATTTAAATAGTGTGACTCGTTTGTTATTTGTGATTCTTATATAAAAAAAAAGAAATAAAGATAAAAATATATGAAAAAAAAGATAAAAAAATGAAAAAATATATGAAAAAAAATGAAAAAAAAGAGAAAAAAAAATGAAAAAAAAATTAATTGACAAAAAAATGTCTGTTACTAGTGTGTTTATTGTATGGTCCAAGTTTGATTTTTTGTTTTAGTTTATCAATTGTGTTTTATGTTTGTGTTTTTACTAGCAAAGTCGAATTTCTCTAAACACCTTAGCTGTGTCTTTTCATCTTGTTTATTCCTACCCTTCACCCTAGCCACATTACAACTCATATTAAGACCTTCTTGATTTGTGCAAAGTTCAATTGTTAGTTGGTGTAGATTTGATATCTTTACAAGCTTATGATAATGTCGTGTGGTGATGATATTGAGAGTACCACAAATATAAACTAGTACATCTTATGCTAGTCCACTAAATAGACCGAGAGGAGAGAACATTGTGAGAAGTTGTGGATTATTGTGTGTTTAAAATCTTTAAATATGCTAAACTTAGTTAGTGCGTCTGTTTTCAAATTATGTATCACGGTTGCTTGTTAAGTTGTAATTCTATTGATTGTGACTAGATGGTTAATTGTCTTTAGTGGAAAAGGGTGGCGTTAATTTGGTTTACATTTATATATTTAAATTTGTTGAATATGTCATGGATGAGTTTTGCTTAGTGACAAGCAAATTTCAAGTGTGAGGATATTTGATGCGGCCTAAATTTTACATATTAAATATAAATATTTCCTATGCTTTTGAGTAGCATTTTGATTTGCTTTTAGATAATTTTACTCATATTTGATTCATGTTCATATTATATAGGTTTAAGATATTATAAGCTCCAAGGATATGTTATTTTAACAAAACTTGAGACCAAAAGTGAAAATAACATATCTCAATTAAACTCCAACCGAATATTATTACAACTAGTATGTTCGATGCTAAACCTCTAAAAATATTTATAATAAATGTATAAGGTAATGAGATTGAAGTAGAAATTCAGTACTTATGAAGTTTTAATATTATGTCATAATTGATTTTAGTTTTTTTTTGAACGGCAAATGTACGACTCTGCTTCAGAGAATAAGTGTTATCTTAATCGGGCCCACCTATTCGTTTCTCAGCCGAGACCGCACCCCCAACCCCTTTAGGAGAAAACACATTGCTGAGAAAACTTACTGGATCAACTCTGAGCAATTTTGCCCAGAGTGAGACTTGAACCCATAACCTCCCAATATTTACATGTCATGGTCACCTCCATAATTGATTTTAGTTAAACTAATATATACTAGTTCATTTACATGCAGTTCACGTGTGGAAGATTTTTTACCCCAAGAATTTTGAGATGAATTGAAAGTCAAACAATATTGGATATTAAAATCAAAAAAATCAAATGAATTTTTTAAATGGGCTAAATGCCCACTAAGAAAACCCACGATGGCAAGCAAAATCAAGAGGGCCATATGGCACAAAAGAAAAAAAAACCGAATTGCTGGGTCTCGAGGAAAAGAGGGAGCGACGGCAGAGAAAAAAAAAGAGAGATATACACACAACATTGACGGAAGATTAAAAAGAAAATTGGATTTCATTCACTTTTTGGTTTTAACTACGATTGGAAAGCAATCTTGAAGCAAAGAGCAAGATCGTTGAGCAAGGATTGATTAAAGCATTGGAGATCATTCGGTTTCGTTTCATTTTTCAATTATATTTTTATTTGTTTCATAGATTTTATCATTTATGTTTCTAAGGTTTGCAACTTTATTATTGTTCTTAATGTTTTTTATTGCTATGATTAGCTAACTTTTTAGTACTACCTAGGTTCGGTTGAAAACTAACATGTTTTGATTAAAGATTCGGTTTTAATTTCGTATATTTGTTTATTAATCTTAAAACTTGATTATTTTTTAAATTAAATATGAACATGTGTATTGTTTATGCTCGAAAGTTATTGCCATGCTCGTGTATGTTTGATCTTGATTGATTATGTGACATCTAGATTATATTTGCACTTTAAAATTAGGATTAATTACAAATATCCCCTTACAAACATTGTTAATCACATATATCCCCAACTTAAATTTGAAATTACATATATCCCCATTTTTTAAAAATTTTAAATAATGACAGATTTACCCTTTACAAAAACAAATAATTAATTAAATAAACTAAATATTATACACTATATCATTCCATCACGTTCTTCAACCTAGGTATTCTACTCCACGTTGACGGCTCTTATGGTGGTTGTACAGGTACATGTTTTCACTATGGTGGCTATTCAAAGTTTACAACAATAATCAATTGTGATTTATTCCGGTATCTATCTATTAATTTATTCAAAGGTTGGATTTATTGTATATATTTGAGGCCTCGATTGAAGAGTAGGTAAATTAATTCGTTTGAAACATGGATTGGTTATTTTGTCGCTACTTAAATTAATTATTGGAATTAGGCATTAGTCGATTGAAAAAAAAGATGAATTAGTTTGTATGAATTGATTTATTTAAAACTTGTTTTCAGTAGTAGTTGCTTTCATGTTACCATTTAGTTGTTCAGTTGAATTATTTACATGGAATACATAACTAATTGATTATGTAACTTTAGTTATGTGTGTTAGTTCACAGTTTCATTGTTCTTTAATTTTACATTCAAGCTATAAAAGTTAGTTATCATTCCATTCCATTAATTGGTTTCGATATGTATTCTACCATTTAGTTAATTTGCTCTATTGATTTTTTAATAGATTTATTGACACTCAAGAATATATTGACATGGAAAATCAATCATTTATACCATCATGGGAGATCGGAGATCACTCACCAACTCTCGAGAACGATATTGTCCAAGTATCATCCAAGTATAAGATCAGATTGAAATATGGGGGGTACTTTCGGTTAGCTAAGAGCTCACATAGAAAACGATATTGTTTTGGTTATCAAAAATGTATTTACATTGACACATGCACATACAAGTTTAATGACTTGATTGAAGAGATTAAAAATCATTATCCATCAAATAGGGATCTCGTTCCCTTGGCTTGTTTCATTGACAAGAACGCCATGGAGCAAGTTTTTATTAAGCTTGATTCTCATGACAATTTTCAATTGATGCTTAGTATGTATAAGCTGGAAAGAGAATTGACCATTTTTGTGACAAAGAATAATAATCTTATGACGAGTTCAACCATACCGAGGTAAAGGTTTGTTTTGATAAATACTAATTATCTTGTACACCAAATAATTGTTTTGATGAGACTATAAATATTTTGCAGGGGTCGGAATAATGTTCATGATGAACCGTATGTTGTTGATGAACCATGCAGTGAGGAAGAATCAGAGTATTCATTAAGCGATGATAGTTATCATAGTCATTATAGTAGTGATAATGAAGTTGAGTTGTAGAATTCTTTAGAAGGAACTTATAGCAAGAAAAGTCCAACCATGAAAGTGAACTCAACATTTGAAAATGTGATTGAGTTTAGAAGAGCGTTAATTCATTACGCGCTCACAAATGAATTTGAGTACTTCATTGAGAAAAGTGAACCCACACGAGTCACAGCAAGTTGTGTAGACTTAGAATGCAAATGGCGAATACATGCTTCTGTCATGGAAGACGGAGTTACATTCGAGGTAAGTTTATGAATTTAATAATACTACTTTTTGTATTGTTAATCAATTGTATGTTTATTTAAATGATGTAGGTTAAGACATTCATAGAAGTGCATTCTTGCACTAGAAGTAACAAGGGTGGTAATAAGGTTGCAACTCAAGGATGGATTGCTAGTGTGATTAGAGATAAGCTAAAATCTGATGGAGATGTCTCTGTTATAGAACTCAAAAACTGGGTTATGAAAAACTACAATGTTGAAGTATCATACATGAAAGTCTTTAGAGGGAAAGAACAAGCTTATAATGAAATTTATGGCAAGTGGGAAGATTCGTTCATGAAGATGAATGATTATAAAGAGGAATTACTAAGGCGAAACCCTGGAAGTATTGTTGATTATGTTCATTCATCCAACCATATGATTTGTTTATATCAATTAGTTTTTATATCCATTAGTTTATTCCTTATTATTAGTTTATATATTGGTATTATAATTAGTTTAGATATTGGTTTTTTGGAAAGTCTATGTGATCATTCGAAAGTAGCAGAATAGTTTACAATTTACATATTGGTTCATTCTTGCCTTTTTCAACAATTTAATTAGTAACGATTTGTTATATTTTTAGGGACTCTAGCTAATATTAAATTTGTGTTTTTGTTATATGTAGAATTTGGGTGTATAAGAAGTTTGTAGAAGCGGTGAAAGTCGAGCCGAAGTAAAATACATGGGAAAGCGTTGGGATGTCTTACTTGATGAACAAAATTGCACATGTCGGGTTTGGCAAGTAAAAGGTGTTCCTTGTGTACATGCAGCGGCTTTTATTACTTTCATAAGGGATCTAAACTGGGATAAATATGTTGATTCATTTTTCTCTATTGAGAAATATAAATCAGCTTATGCTTTAGAAGTTGCTCCGATGCCTACAAAAGAACAATGGATGCACACAGATACCGAGGAGAAGATACATCCACCTACTATAAAACGTCCACCCGGAAGACCAAAAAAGAATAGAATTAAACCACACGACGAGCCCCAAAAAAGACATAGGTGTCCGCGTTGTTTTGAGTATGGACACCATGAAAAAACATGCAAAAATACCGAATCTCAAAGTTCTAAACAACATCAACCATCAACAGGTAAAAAGAGACGAGAAAAAAGTACAAAAGCTAGCGAAAGTACTTAATAATTGATCTCTTGAGCCTTAATGTATTAAACTTTAACATTTGTTTTTGGCATTTAGATATTGTTATGTGATTTTTTGTGATACTTACGTTAATATTGATTATTTACGGTGTTATTTTAATGATTATTATGGTGAATTTTGATGATTGTAAGGTGTTTTATGATGATTATTATGGTCGTTTAATTAGTTGTTATTGAGATTTTTCTTTATTATTACGATGATATTTTATTATAGTTATGATAGATTAATCTAAAAAATTAAAAAAATAAAAACACAACAAAAATAAATAAAAACGCAAAACAATTATAAACATAAAAAGCTAGTAAAGAAGAAAAAAAGAGTTAGATAACAATGCGTAAATATGAAATTTTAAAGTTTTAATAAATAAAGGGCAAAAATGTCATTTTAGTAATTATATTTACTAAAATTAATTGAAATGGGTAAATATGAAATTTTTATGATTTTAGAAGGGGATATTTGTAATTTTAATTTTGGATTGGGTATATATGTAATTAACGAAGTTTATAGGGGGATATATGTAATTGCCCCTTAAAATTAATTACTTTGTGTTTTTAATTTTACACTTTGATTAGAGATAATATTAGTAGTTTTGGCTGTGATTTTGATAGTATTTGCAATGCGCTACCTTATCTAGAACCTGGTGGTGATAGATATTACTTAAAACCTCATACTCATTGTTTGTTAGGTTTAGATTTCGCGTGAGCGTGTTTTGCCTTTCATTCGTGGTGTTAGTGTTTTAAGATATTTAATTAAGTTGTCCTTGTTTTAGGGTTGGAAAATATAATCTTAAAGACATTGTGGTAGAAAACCTAGGGGCGATCTTCCATTAGACATTTTAATAAACCTATCTTGTGTTTCACACGTGTCTTTGGTTTTCTTAAGTAGTAGCAACATACCTAGTTAACCCTAGATTTGTATTTTTGGAGATAGTTATACGAGCCATTACCTTGATATCATTACATGTTAGTTGGATTCCTACCTAGGTAGTTATTTCTTATATTTGATCATCTTCAAGTTCCAAGTTTGAATTCTTATTTGTTATTTTCTTTCGTTGTTTTTAAATTAATTAATTTTAGTTAAATTATTTATTTTGTTTTTAAATAATTTCTTAGAAAAATTTAATTTATTAGGTTAGAAGTCGATAGAGGTTTTGTAACGAAAGCCGCCAAACGTGTCTCTAGGGTTCGATATCTGGACTTACCTAAACTTTAACTTTATCACGACCGGTACACTTGCCGTTTGTGTGAAGTTTAGTTGGGAATTTCCATTTTAAAACTAATTTTTGAAAAAGGTTTGTCATTAAAATATTATATATATTTTCACACATCAGTGGTCTTTCAGCTAGCTTGTACTTGAGATCGGTGATGTCAAGTTGCTGGTTATTAACCCTCTTCTGCAAGACAGTCACTTGAGATTCCAAGTGACTAACCTTAGAAACTAAATAGGTGCATGTTTGTTGAAGTTGTTGCACCTTAGTTGTAGTCTCCCCTCATCTTCAAATGAAGAATCATGGGGGGTTGAGAGAATTGGAACAAAGTCTTCTTCCTCATCACCAACATATTATTCTTGGCTGCTGGATTTCCCCTGCTCCAAGACAGCTTCAGTTGAAGTGTTAAGGGGCTGGGTTGCCATGGTTTAGGTCTTAAAGATGTAATCACTTGCAGAAGTGAGAGCCTCTTCCATATGGATCTCCTGAACTTGTTTAGAGGATCCACCTCAGTTTGGGGTGGATGTTGTGGGCTAAACATGGGAGAAGCAAGAGTATCCATCTCTCCTTAAACAAGGGTGGAGAAGAGAGACTAATGGTACTCACCGAATCTTATGTCTTTATCATCATAGAATTCTAAGTTGGAGATTGGTTGGTTTAGATTCAGAGGCTAAGGATGGTAACTGTCCCCTGAAAGTTGTTCACTAGAGTTTTGAGACTCTGAGTGAAAACTTAAGGCTTGTTGGGTGATGAGCTCACGAGGATGAGCATGAGGAACCTCAGCACTAATCATTTGTGAGATGGGAGTGGTTTGCTCCTTAGGGGAAGTGGGAGCTCTAGTGTCCACTTCCTCCTACATGGGTGGTGATATAGGGGTCTACATAGGCTGAAGCTCATTTGGATTTTCTCTAGTAGGTCATGGTTATTTGAGGTTGAGAAGGTAGCTAGGAGATAACATGTGTGGGTTCAACACTAGCTGGTGCTGATAGGTTGTCACCTTGAGCAATGAGCTCTAACATTTTTGGGACAAGGGCTGTTTCGACCCCTGAGAATCCCACATTAGTTTTTCTCATAATTTTAAAGATGCCGGGTTTTATCTGTGCCAATTTAAGAACATTACTTGTTCCCTTTAACTATGAGCCTAGTTCACAATTAATAATGTACTGGACATATCTAGGGAACATGCAATATTCTAAGTAGTCCAAATTAGCAAGCAAATTTGTATAAACAAACTGTGAATACCTGAACTTGACCCCTTGAACCATTCCATGGACTATATAGGAAAGGTCTTCAGGAATTTGATTCCATCCTTCATGCTTGTTGGATAGGCTGTGAATGACCACATGGAGGAGGTATTTCCATTGGGATGAGACCTTTCCCTTTCTGAAGGTTCTTACATAGTAGTCCCCTTCATAGCACATATGACTAAAAGAATGATTTATAGCAGCTTTAGGGAAGGACAAGTCACCTTATGCATCATCTAGCATGAGATAAGTGTTTATGGAGGCTTGAGTGATGAAGATTGTCCTGCCCTGTACTGTGGTAGACAGTGCCTTCTCCCCGTCCATGGTTGCCTCTTGACAGGTCCGCCGGAACTCTAGAAGTTGATTCTCATAGAGAGGAGGATCAATAGTGAGGGAGGTAAAGTAGTTCGACAGAGATAGGAAGCGACAAACCTCTGAGAAGCCAGGGTCTTTCTCAGAGTGCAACAGAGCAACCTGATTGTGTTGCCAATGAAGATGCATGGAGAAATCCGGTTGGTTTTTGTGGTTAAGACATAAGTTGAAGACATAAGTTTCTTCCAAAGTTAACCTTATTTGAGTTGAAGACATAAACTTCTTCCAAAGTTAACCTTAATGTCCTTTAAATAAATTACACTTCAAATTCTTTTAAGTCTAAGAAATATTAGTTAGAAAAATTTCTTTCAAGATTAGAGGGCTTATATGGGTGATGATATAGACAACATTTAAGACACACATTTTTAGAAAATAATTCTGAAATTAAAAAAATTTACTCAAAGTTAATCATTCCAATAGCTGATATTAGATATTTAAATCTCTGTTCATCAAATGCTTTAGCAAACAGATCAGCATATTATTTATTAGTGTTAACTTTAACTAGCTTTATCAAGACTTTCTCAAAATTATCTCTTATCAAATGATATCTGATATTGATGTGTTTTGTCTTGGAGTGCTGCAGAGGATTCTCTTTAATAGAGATAGCACTGTTGTTGTCTATGTGGATGGTAGTCTCCTTGAAGTTAAATTCATAGTCCAGCATTTGATTTTGAATCCAAAGCACTTGAGCACAACAGCTTGCAGCAGCAATGTATTTAGCTTCAGTAGTTGATGCAGACACACATGATTGTTTCTTGCATTGCCATAAGACTATCATTCTACCAAGAAACTGACATCCCCTTGATGTAGACTTTGTAGTCGTATTGCAACCACCATATTCACTATCTGTATATGCATACAGACTGAAGTCAGAACACTTTGGATACCAAAGTCCAAGCTTGGGAGCACCTTTGAGATATCTAAGTATCCTCTTGACAACAACTAGGTGAGACATCTTGGGGTTGACTTAATATCTTGCATACATACATGTGGCAAACATGATATCAGGTCTACTGGCTGTGAGGTAAATGAGAGACCCAATCATTACCCTGTAGAGGTGTTCATAAACACACTCCCACTCAAGTTCAGGACCTAGAGAGTGGTTTATTGTTATGTGAGTCTTGGCAACCTTGCAGTCAGTTAGATGAACTCTGGTTAGTATGTCTTGAACATACTTGGACTTGTTTATGTAGATACCATTGTCCACATGCTTCACTTGAATTCCTAGAAAGAAGTTGAGTTCCCCCATGGCACTTATTTTAAATATATTCTTCATCAGCTTCTCAAACTCTTTGTAGAGACTTGGATTAGGTGACCCAAAGAAGATGTCATCTACATAACTTGAACCAGAATCAAATCATTCCCTGTTCTTTTAAGAAAAAAAAGAAAAAGTGTGCTGTCAATGGTACCTCTCTTGAATCCATGTTGGACAAGGTATTGTGACAGTGTCTCATACAACTTCCTTAGAGCCTAATGAAGCCCATAAAGAGCTTTCTCTAGCTTGCAGACATAATCAGGATGATCAGGGTCTACAAAACTAGGTGGTTGTTTGACATACACTTCATCTTCAATCACATCATATAGAAAAGCACACTTGACATCAAGCTGGTAGACTTTGAAATCCTTAGATGCAGCAAAAGCGAGGAATATCTAAACCGTTTCAAGTCTTGCTACTGGAGCAAAGACATCAGTGTATTCAATCCCTTTTTCTTGAGTGTACCCTTGAACAACTAGTCTCGCCTTGTTTTTTATGACAAGTCCTCTATCATCCTTCTTGTTCGTAAAAACCCATTTGGTTCTTATAGTAGTCTTCCCATGAGGAAGAGGACATAGGCTACAAACCTTTTGTCTTTTGAATTGAAGCAGCTCCTCCTGTATTGCTTCAACCCAAGTTCCGTCCTTCAAAGACTCATTAATCTTCTTAGGCTCTATCTGAGACAAGAAATAAGAGCGCAGACAAACATTTTTATCATGGGATTGTCCTCTTGTTCTCACACCTGTCTTAACATC
Source organism: Flaveria robusta (assembly GCA_025506415.1). NCBI lineage: Eukaryota > Viridiplantae > Streptophyta > Magnoliopsida > Asterales > Asteraceae > Flaveria > Flaveria robusta. The sequence continues at coordinate 21,481,476 of CM046466.1, forward strand.
TCCAATGATATTTGTGGTAGGGTGAAACTTGTGAATTCTTAGCTAAGGAATCACAGCAAGTTGCTTTGACAGATCTAAGTTTGTGAAATTTGGATCTGGTGATTGAGGATCACCCACCACATCAATACACTTATCAAGGTTGACTTGATCCAATGAGTGTGTGACATCATTGATGTTATCTTCAATGGAGAGGTCTTTAGTTCATGGAATTCTTGGTCAGAATCACCATCTCCACATCCTTCTACATTTGAAGGTCCTTCATTTGAGTTTTGTGCCTCTGAGCTGCAATTTGTAGGCACCTCAGATGTATCGGCTGAATTTGTCATTGTAGTGTTGATAGGATCTACACTTGCAGGGTTAGTTACCATTGGGCTGAAGTAGTATTTAAACTTGGCCTTTCTCAGCTCAAATCTTGGGTCAGGATCATTTGTTGATAAGTTATCTGTAGATCCTGAAAAATCTTCACAAGATTTGTTAAAATAGTTGGTAACTAAATCAAGATCAAATAGCCAATCAGGACTAGAACCCTTCACACTGGGTGTGTGTTCGTTGAAAGTCACATTGGCTGACTGCTCAACTACTCTAGTTCTGAGATTGTATACACTATAAGCCTTAGCTTGAGAAGAGTATCCAATGAAATGTCGATCATCTGATTTCTCATCAAATTTGGCTAAATGATCTTTGGTATTCAAGATGGTGCAAAAACATCCAAATGATCTGAGGAAACCAATGAAAGGTCTCTTTTTGTGCCACAACTCATAAGGAGTCTTACCATGAATCTTGACAACTAAAACTCTATTCTGCACATAGCTGGCAGTGTTAACTGCATCTGCCCCGAAGGTGGTAGGCAGTTTAGAATCAGACAGCATGGTTCTTGCAGCTTCAATAAGTCTCCTGTTTCTCCTCTCAGCAACACCATTTTGCTGAGTAGTCCTGGGAGCATTGTATTGTCTTGAAATACCTTTTTTCTCACAAAATGAATCAAGGATATGATTTTTGAATTCTGTTCTTTGATCACATCTTATGATCTTGACCTTGTGATCAGATTGATTCTCAATCTTCAAAATAAAGGACATCAAGATTTCAGGAGTCCCATCCTTAGTTTTAAGGAAGAAGACACAAGTGTATATTATGAAGTCAACTGTGATCACAAGACAATATGAAGTTTTTCCAAGACTCATTACACTTATGGGGCCAAACAAATACAAGTGTAATAAGTGAAGTGGGGTAGTGATGTAGTGATGGGCCAAACATCACTTGTAAACTCTTTCTTTGGCATTCCAGTTACCAAATCATCTTTAATTAATCTATTCATGTTACTAAAGTTTACATGGCACATTCTTTTATGCCAGAGGAAGGACTCATCACTATTGTCTTTAAACAGAAAGCAAGAAACTTCTCTAAGTCGTTCTATACTTAAAAGGGGTTGTTTAAAAATCTAAAAAAAACTAAAACTAAATTAATTACTTTTTTTGAAAATTTGAAAACTGGTGTTCATTTAACTAGTGATGTTTGGTTTACTTCATAGAGTTCTCTAGACTCGTACATTTGTGTCATCGCCCATTGGATAAAACCCGATTCGTGGCAAATGATGAAACGTACGATTGCATTTGAATTATTCGATTATTCTAACACCAGTGAAAATATATTTTATCTTATTGATAAAGTTATTAAAACGTATAAATTAGAAAACAAAATTTTGTCAATATATTTTCATAATGATAAAAAAAACGCTTCCGGTAGAACCCCTAAATTAAAATATAAACCGATATATGACGGTATTTTTTCATAGTCGATTTGTTGCATACATCATAAACTTAGCTGTTCAATATGGTTAAAAAATGATCGAACCAACAAAATATATTTTTAAAAGATTGTTACATGATATTTTTAGCAATAATCAAAGATATAGTAAGTATCGCAAGTTTTGTAAAGACGAAAATTTTAAATGTTTAAATCCGAAGTGGAACGCACTTACAGGATGGAACTCAAGTTGTAACATGTTTGAAAAGGCTATTGAGCAAAAGAAAAGTTTAATAGCCTATCATAATATTTTGGCAAACCGTGAGAAGGCTTGCAGGATCGATTAAAGGGATCACAACAGTTTCACAATTGAGGACTAATAACACTTACCGAATCAAATAAGTAACCACGCAAAGAAACAAAGTTTAACTAGTAAGAACATTCAAAAACACAACACAAGTAAAACATATATACTTTTCAAGAATGATGTATATTGCTCTCAAGAGTTTACAAGTCTTACAAAGCTTAGTCTAGAGACTAGGTACATAAGATACTTTATACTACATCCTACAGCTGGCCATACTTGAAAGCCAGCTGGACACTAATCTAGACAACAAGATCAATGTAAAGTCGAAAGGCAGATTGCATTTTGACATGTAACTATGACATGGCATAGCTCACATCCTAAAGTATTAGAAAAGTACAAGAGTAGAAAGTTACAAATATAGACACCATACTTAGCAGTTGACAAAAGCAAAAAGGTAATCACCAACTTATATAAATTAATGAGTCTTCAGAGTGGCAGTGGAAAGTAGTTTGCTTTTGTTGAAGTATGTTAGAGAATGATTGTGACTTGTCTGTCTTCAAAAGAAATTTGTCTTCAGCTTCGAACGACTTTGTCTTCAAACTTCAAAAGACTTCACTCCAGCTTCGGAAGATTTCTGTCTTTGGCTTCGGAAGATCTGACACTTAAATAATTTCATCTTTAAGCATAGTCAAATCTTTCGAAATAACTTGCTTGTACTTTTGTGCATGATGAGAGATCTTTGGTTTGCATCAGCCTTTAAGATAAACCCTTACAAAATCCACCTAGGCTGATGCTATCAAAACTTGAAGATGATTATGAATGTGGATCTTCTACTTGTTCAACACTACCAGAATCATGACCATTCCTCTCTTCAATTACTAGTCTAGATTCTTCAAGCTTTCATAGTATCTCCTCATGTCCAAGAGATCATGTACAAGTATGTTCAGAAAGTTTTCCCAGAACCCTATCTGTTGACCTCTATGATCTCTTGTGACATACCATATACTTGGGTGTGGAGTACACATCCAAGACAAGATGGGTCTCTCAGCAACAAGATGCTCTACATGTAATACAGATTGTTGAGCAATCTTTTCTTGTTGACCATTAAGATGTTCTGACTTATCCTAAGGTGCAGAGGTGGATGCCTTGGACTTGTTCTTCTTCTTCTTTTTGTTCCTTTTGATGGCCATCCTTTTTCTCTTTCTGTACTTCAGCTGAGGAGGTAGGTCTTGATTACCAAATTTATCTTTTTCCTTCTCAGTTGTGGCCTTTGCTTTCAAAAGTTCAGAAGAAGGTTCTAGACTCTTCTATGGATCAGAAGATGAAGCTGGTTGTTAATCAGTAGCAAGTCTTGGTTGTGTTGTCTGAGGGAGTTCAACCTTGACCTCAGCTTTAGGTGTAGCTTGACTTGGAAAAGAGTGCAATTCTTTAAGCTCTCTTTTCTTTATCTTCCGCTTAATCACCCTAATATGCTCATCCATTGTGGATAGAGACATGGAACCAAGTCTCCTTCCGGAGAATCTATACAGCGTCAGGAAGCTTGTCATCTTCTATCTATCTTTAGATTTCTTCTTGTTGGCTTTTATGGTGGCTCTTGATTTCTTAGCTTCCTCTCTCATCTTTCTCTTAATAGCTTTTCTTTGTTGATTGGCTTCCTGATCTAGCTGCTTAAGATACTTAAACTCTACATATTCATAAGATAGAGGGAGTAGAGCTTCTTCCTGATAGAAATAGTCTATCATCTTTTGTCTTTCTTGTTCCTTGACTACTTGAGCTTCTTTTCTTCAGCAACCATAGTCTCTTTCTCAAGCAGTTCTTGAACTAGAGAGATGACAAGCGCTTGATATAATTTTCTTTTCTTTCTCTCTTCTTTGATCTTGAGGAGCATGGCAGCAACCTTAGCCTCCTTCCTCTCTTTATCCACTTTAGTGTCAGCCCATTCCATTAGCTCATCCAAGGGGAGAAAAATTATATTATCAAAATTGTACCCCCTAGCTCACAGTTAGTTTAATCTGGCTACACTTAACTCATCCTACTAAGTATTTGGCCTGTGTGAAGCCCTGATTGTAGCCTACATGAAGCTATGGCTCTCTCTTCTTTGAGTTTCCCTGGACTTCCTCTTCCTTTCCCTACTCTCTTCCTCAACCTCCTCAGTAGTTAAGACTCTTTTAGCATTGTCAACCACAGGCCTGTGGGACTCGGGGAGGAGGGAGCGTTGGCCTTCTTGTTCTTGTACTGCCCTTGAGCTCTTGCCAAGGAAAGTCTATGAGACACCTTCACCAGCTAGTGTTCTATTGAGGTTAACTATGTTAGAAGGAGTAGGAGTCTCAAGGTTCATAGGTTCCACAACTAGGGCTTCAACTGAGGTTTCCCCTTTGAAGCTAATCTTAGGGACTTACGGTCCAACTTAGTATCAAGTTGATCAACTGTTTTCCCTGCTAACCTCTGTTATATATGATTGTTCTTTTTCTAAACTCTTTTGACACTCTATCTATGATCCTCTCTACTAACCTATCAGCCTGTCTGTTTTGGCTTGGATTGATAAGTGGCAAAGTCAGTAGAGAAAAACTTTCATAGAATCCTAGGTTATATATATTAAGAATCTCTTATTGACCCTAGAATCTAGAAAGTACCAAGACCTTTCTTTCAATGTCATACCTCCATGCTATGATTAGCTTATCACTAGTATTGGATGGAATGACATGAACTTTGGTATAACACCCTCCTCAAATATGCTTTGAAGAATGGCATCCACATTAATGTGGGCCAAAGTAAATTGTTGAGTCTGGACAATTGGAGATGAGGTTGGTGAGTCCTCATTGTCAATTAAGTTGTGTTTCCATGTTCTATGGCTTTCGTGATATTCTCTCCCTTTTTGGTAGCATCACCTATCCACACAGGTGAGCTGTAGGTTAAGTCAACCACATCCACATGTTCTTGTGGCCGTGGATGAGCACTCCTAGCAGGCATCTCAACTAGCTTGCCGTTGAGATCGGTGATCTCAAGTTGCTGATTACCTACCTGCCATTGTAAGGTGATCACATTAGATTCCAGGTGAGCAACCTTTGAAACCAAGTAGGTGTAGATGTTTTGCAGTGATTGCACCTGAAATTCAGACTCTCCTCAACTTCATCAGAAGAATCATGGGGGGATGAAAGTGCATGACCAAAGTTAGCACTCTCACCACCAGATATTTTTTCTTGGTCTCTAGATTTCTCCTACTCTATGAGCTGAGTTGCCATGGTTGAGATCTTAATGATGTAATCACTTACAAAAATGAGAGCCTCTTCCATATGGACCTCTTGAACTTATTCAAAGAGGTCCACATCAGTAGTGGGTGAATGATATGAGCTTGATATGGAAGTTGAAGGAGCACTCATCTCTCCTTGAATATGGGAGAAAAAGAGAGACTCATGGTACTCACTAAATGCTATATCCTCATCATCATAGAATTCATGGTTAGGGATTTTTGGTTTAGATCAAGAGGCTAGGGATGGTGACTGTCCCCTAAAGGTTGATCATCTAAGTGTTGAAACTCGGAGTGATGGCTTAAAACTTGGGAGATGAGCTTATTACGCTGAGAATGAGGAACCTCAGCACTGATATGAGAAAAGATGAGAGTGGTCTGCTCTTCTAGAGAAGTGGGAGCTCTAGTTTCTACTATCTGCATTATGGTCGGATGTATAAGAGCTTGATCACTTTATTTAGAGTGATCAAGGGTTCTAGTGGTTCTTCTTTGGTAGGTGATGGATATAGTAGGCCATGTGGGTGAAGGAGATGTAGGTGGGGGTACAAAATTGGATGGGACTGCCAAGTTGTCACCTGGAGTAGTTTGCTCTAACTTTTGAGGGACAAGGGCTGTTTCTACCCCATAAAAACTAGTAGTGATTTTAAAGATATCGGGCTTTATCTATCCCAATTTTAGAATATTACCCCTTCCCCTTAACTATGTGCCCAGTTCACAGTTGAGAATGTGTTGAACATATCTAGAGAACGTGTAATACTCAAGGGAGAGCAAGTCAGCAAGAAGATTAGTATATATGAAATAGGAATACCTAAACTTGACTCACTGGACCATTCCATGGACTATGAAAGAAAGGATTTCTTCAACCTAGTCCCATCCTTCATGTTTGTTGAATAAGGAATGGATGATGACATGAAGGAGGTATTTCCACTGCAATGAGACATTTCCCTTCCTGAAGGTCCTAAAAGAGTAGTCCCCTTCGTACCCCATCAGCTAGAATGTCCTGTTAATATCTTCTTTGAGGAAGGATAGTTCACCATCTTCATCATCCAGCCGTAAGTGGCAGTTGATTGAGGCTGGAGTGATAAAAACTGTCCTCCCCAGCCTTGATGCAGACAGTGCCTTCTCATCATCCATGAGAATTTCTCGACAAGTCCTCCTGAATTCTAAGAGATAATCCTTATAAAGAGGAGAATCTATGGTGAGGACGGTGGTGTATGAAGAACGGGAAAGAAAAAGGCAAATTTTTGAGAAATCAGTATCATTGGAAGCATCTAATAGAGCAACCTGGTTATATTGTCTGTGTAGCTGCATGGCAAAAGGGACATGCTGGTTTTGGGTTTCAGGATTGGCCATTTATGGAGCTTTTAAGTGAAAAAGGAATAAACACAAAGTTAGGTGAAAAGTTAAGACTTGATCAGTATAGATAAGAATGAATGAGATATAGTGAGAACCGTTGCAGAGGCTATTTATGGTCTTGGATTTGAGGCAAAGTTATTTTGGAAGATAAACTTTGAAATCCAAAGTCGGTCCCACCGTTGAAAAAGTGCGTAAAATGGTAGTTATTTCGGAAGTTTAAAAATCTTTCGAATATAATTTAGCTTAGGAAGTTTAATGAAAAACTTTTGAAGCTATATTAGCTTCAGAAGATATTCCTCATTTTAAGAAGAATAATATCAAAAGATAATAACTAAGAGTAATTTTTTCCGAAACAAATTTGGTTTCAGAAGATATTAAGCTTTGGAAGTTTTACTTAAGAAGTAAAAACTTCCAAGACTAAATTGTTTTTGGAAAAAAAATTTCTATCAGAACATATAAGTACTTAGAAATAGTTTTAAGCTTTGGAAGATATGCTGAATATTCTTCCGAATATTAATTCCTTAGTAAGTATTTATTAGTTTTTGTAGACATAAGTTTCCTCGGAATTCAATATAAATTTTTCCGAAAGAAAATCTTTCCAAACTTCTTAAAATTCAAAGGAATATTTTCTTTGAGAAAATTTCTTCCAAGATAAATAAGCTTTATATGAGAGATAGAATTAGACAATAAGAAAAATACACATCTTTTGGAAAAACAATTTTGAAATTAATTTAAGAAAATATACTCAAAGTTAATCATCCCAATAACAGATATAAGATATTCAAATCTCAGTTTGTCAAAAGCTTATGTGAATAGATCAGCATATTATTTATTTCTGTTAACTTTGATCAATTTTATCAATCCCTTTTCAAAATTATCTCTTATCAAATGATAACTAATGTTGATATGCTTTGTCTTTGAGTGCTGCATAGGATTCTCATGGATTGAGATAACACTGCTATTGTCTATGTGGATAGGAGTCTCCTTGAAGTTGAATCCATAGTCCAATTTCTGATTCTGAATCCAAAGTATTTGAGCACAGCAGCTTGCGGCAGTAATGTATTTAGCTTTAGCAGTTGATGTAGATACGCATGATTGTTTCTTGCATTACCATGAGATTATCCTTCCACCAAGGAACTGACATCCCTCAGATGAAAATTTTGTATTTTCAAACAGCGCAAAACACGCGCAAACCAAATTGTTGCAATTTAAAGAAAACATTATTTAATCGTTAAAACAATCAGAAAAGCTTGAAGTGATGCCATGCTCCTAATCGTGCGCACCTTAATAACCTGAAAGAAACATGCTAAAGTGTCAACATAGGGTTGGTGAGTTCACAGGTTTTAGTAAGCAGTGATGAAATCAGTAAACAGATCCAGTAACAAAGTATATCAAGTAGATAGCTAGTCTACATAGCGAGTTACATAGTGTATGAAGTTCGCAACCGAAGCTGACAAGTAATGAATGCCTCGGCTGTGGTTACCAGACCACAGCAACAGAAATTAGGTCAACAGAAATTAGGTCAATTAAACACTTGCTTGACGTGCAGTCGTGCTAGCGCGACTAGCCCGGGTGGGGTTTGTCAAACCTAGTAGATCTACTCAGAATTACCTTGCTAAAATACATAAATTAACGATTCGAAAATGAGGACTTAAATTGGTACAACACTAGTAAACAGGAGATAATACAGTAATACTAATCTAACGAAAGAATATTTAAAAGAACATGTTTCTTTTCCCCAAAAAGAGTACAATGAAAGAGGGGATGTAAACTCGCCTTGAATATCACAGCAAGCAAATATCGCACGGAGCAAAAAATTAGGTTCCCGGAACACCTGGATTACATCTTATGTCTATTAATTTTAGTTATAAATATTGGAACTGTATAGGTTCACGATCGCGGCTCGGTCACTGCGCAGGCTATCGATCGTGTCTCCCATTCACAAGCAAAAGCAATCACACACAACTCACGCGCATACGGTAAAATCCAGTTATTCTTACGTTTGCATGATCATGCACAAAAGTACTCTTTATATATATATATATATATATATATATATATATATATATATATATATATATATATATATTTTACTATGCGATTGCATATAACAAACCCATGCGCTCAATAATACCTAACCTACAAAATTTTAACGCATGCAGATCTAACACACTTATGGTAACTTATCCTCATATGAGTTCATACACCACACTATATATATATATATATATATATATATATATATATATATATCCGCACACACTTATAATATAGTTTTATACACACGTATTGTATAAGGCATGTTATGAAATCATATTATATATTTTAAGTATTATACACACACATTATAGTGACCAAGTTATATAGGATACACACATAGCATACATCTGCATGAATCCATCATGCATGTATGTCCACTACACCCATAACCAATTATACCCCAATTTAATTAAAGCATGAACCACATCACCACCTAACCATCTCGTAGAACACACACTCACCCACACACACTTTGTAGAACACACCCACATTCACACACAAATTGCATAAACTAACGCACACATGTATATAAATATATATCAACTAACGACACACAATAACGCAGCCATAACCTCACCTATGTATGGCAGCATTTAACCCACCCAACACACTCACACACCGCCCCCGTGAACACATCGATCACGGCTCAAGATCTCCCCCCTCTTTCTACCACAACAACCCGTGATCGAGCCCGTATCTTCCCAACCGAAACCATATACACATAACGCAGAATACATGCAATATATAGATGAATACACACATAAGCCGCACATCCACCACTCATCGCCATGATCACCGATGGCCACGAAACCAACCCTTGGAACACACGATCAAGACCCCCGGGACCGAAACTACACCCACCGAAAGCAGAATCGAACGAACCGAAACCATAAAAGATATATTATGCAAGAACGGTAGGGGACTTACCTTGATGTGCAAGTTAGAGAGAAAGCCGAGAGAAAGAGGGAGAGAGCCGAGAGATCGAGAGAGAACCGAGAGATTGAGAGGGAGAGTAGGCGGTTGACAAGTGAGGTACACAGGATGGTTAAAGGTTTCGAGGGTTAAAGAAAGAAAACCGAATGAGAAGGGAGAAGTCGGTGGGTGAGGGGTGGTTTGTTAGGAGATGATAATGTTGAATAATTTGATTTAATCTTAGGTTATTAGAATTGTATATATATATATATATATATATATATATATATATATATATATATATATATATAATTTATAATTTAGGCTTAATTGCATAAATTAAGTTTAAATAGTTTAGATTTAGATATCTTGTTAGTTTATCAATGAGAATAAATTAAACTTTTGTAACAAAAAAGATATGAAATGATTTGATAACTAGAATTTAGTTTATTGGGTTAACCTGAAGACATGGGGTGTCACATCTTCCCCTCGATGAAGAAATTTTCATCCCGAAAATTAGAATGTCATAGTCAACGACTCGGTCATTGGCCTAGAACAAAGGCAAGATAGGATTTGAGAGAATTTTGAAGCAAACGCACACGAAAGAATTATAAGAATTTCATTAGAAGTAGCTGTGACAACTCATTCTAGCCAATATGAAGCTGCAACATCACTATCCCCAACTTAAAGCTAAAAAGGCATTTTTGTCATTTGATACATGAGCCCTCATTAAATGAAATATAGCCCATCTATCATACTTTTCCATGTTTGACCCATAACCCATAAAAAGTTACTGTCACTTTTTGTACACTTAAACTACTCCATTAATATAAAGCCACAAACTATCATTCTATTTAATAATTTTTTTTTTCAGTTAGCATCATCTTTTGATTCACATATGCTTCTTTTCCATTTGCTTGCCCATTAATGATCCATTATGTGATGATATCTTTGGTATTCTCATTGGTAACTCTCGTCTTTGCTACGTTGGTTGTGATAAGCAAGGTAAAACCTTGTGATTCTTCTTGTTCTTCTTCTTTTAATGTTTGTTTTATATTTATTTGGGGTTATTATGTCGGTATGAGTTTTTTCAACCTTGTGATAAGCATTGTTGCTTTTATATCTCCATAAGTTCTTTCAGACCATGTATTTATTGAATTTTCCTATATGGGAAAACTATTAAAGGATGTAATAATTTTTTATTGAATTTTAACCACATATTTTATGTAGGTAAATATTCTTATTCTTTTTTATATTTCTTATGTTAAAAATATTGTTATTTTACATCATTGTAATACATTTTTACGCTAGTTTTTGTTAATATTGTAGTTCTAATGTTGTTTTTTGTTTGTTTCATTGTTTTTTGTTTGTTTCATTTTTTACACTAATGTTTGCTTACATCATTTTTGTTTTTTATTTTTTTCATTTTACGCTAATTCAATGAATTATAGTGATTTCATTGTGGTTCATATGAGAAGCTCAAATTTCTAAAATTATCAACAACTATTTAATGCACGCGATAAAAATTATTGAAAAGATAAAAGCAAACACATAAAATTGAGGGAGATTTCATTTATTAAAATGTGTCGATTAGTATAACTTTAATAGTGAGTTATTATCAACACTGGGTACACTAGTGTAGATAGTTTTTTAAAAGGGTTGATTATACAAATGTAATACTTCTTACATTAGTGTAAATATTACTTAAACCAATGTAGATCCCCAATACTAATGTTAATATCACTTACATCATGTATTTAATATGTTTTTCACAAATGTAACACTTACAACAAATGTAATATAATGATGTAATTTTAGTGGTGTAAACCAACGACCTTGTGTAACTATACGTTCACGTTATTACACTAGTGCAATATTTCGTAATTTTGACAAAACCTATAGAATTATGTGTAATTAATTTTCAAATAAAGAAGAAATTAAATTATAATAATATTTAATTCATAAAAATAAGTGTTGGGTCAATATGAAACGTTAGAGTCAACAAAAAGCAATATTTTAATATTAAAATAATAAATATTTTGCATATATACTTTGTGCATATTTTTTCAGGGAAAGTAATATGATTTGATTTGCAAAGACAAAATTAGTTTTGCTATATTACCCTTTCTGTTAAATAAAAGTAGTAAGAAAATTAATATTTTACTTGAATTAATACCTACCATTGGATCAGTTACTTTTGGACCATCATGGCTCTAAGATGAGGTTATTAAGTTAAGACAAATAGAGTGGGTTAACAATGGAACCAAACCCTACAAATATATATATATATATATATATATAAGGAAGGGTTCAAATGAGAACCCTCCCCGTATGTGATAACCCATTAACTATATGTGAGCCATTCATCTTAACCTTAAAATCCAATCTAATGCACCTAGTTTTTTGGGATTATTATATTCTTTTCTGGATTCATTTATTAAGAGTCTAAAGGCATACTGGTAATTTCATTACTAGCATTAATTGCCATCCATCATTTTATCTTGTTTCATTATCTTTCCCAAAAAGCAACTGTCAAATCAAGCAACTTTTTTTATGTATTTGATATTCAAAATCACATTTGGTCAAATTTTCAAAATCGATCCCAAAAAAATTCCTTTCCTTCCTTCCTATTCATGATTCTTCATTCAGATCCCACAAATTTCCTTCAAAAATATTCTATATGGACCGTTATAATCGCAAACATTAGCTTGAATATAGGTCTCTGTTTGGAGTTTGAACATGACAAAATCATTATACAAGATATGTTTTCTCAAATTCATTCATGCTCGCAAAGGTGTAGAAGTGTGGTTTCCTAGAATTTGAAGTAATGTGTGTAAATCATATTGGGATATTAGTTGCGTGATGTTTTTTGGGTTTTTAAGAACTCTTTTTTATTTGTTTTATTAAACCGCCTAAATTACTTTGATTTGTTTTATTGTTAATATTTACATCTTATTGATTCAATACTAGTATTTTGAGTGATCTAATGAATCTTATCTGCAAATATTCATGTTTATTGGGTGTATTCAGCTAACAGACAATTGTTATATCACAGAAGTTCATACGAGTATACGTTTGTTATTCGTGTAATGTTTTCTTATGGTGGATATTTGCCAAAATATTAATACTTGAATATGAAGAGTGGGGTTATTGAATATATGATGAAAAAGTTCATATTTTTTCGGTTAATGAATATATGGTGCAAAAATTCTATTGTAGGAGATTAATGTACACAAAAAAGGTTTTAGCAGCAGTTTTGGTTGCAGATGAGCCATAAAGAAAGTGTTGTATAAGAGATGGCGTGTCGAGGTTGGAAGATATCATCTTTATCTAGTTCAGATTGATGGTTACTAAGTAATTACTTTTTGGTGTTAACATGTTTTAATGAACACCTGATTCTATAGTTTTGAAGTGGTTAGGATGTGGGGTTTGTGGTGACATGTGTAATTATGAATCGATGAAAACAAAATGGTCAGGTTTTGGTGTTTTAATGAAAATTCTAGTGGTTCAAGTTATGTAACTGTAATATTACAGTAGTGTACATATGTGTATTACATTAAAAAATGATATATGTCTTGTTCTATGTTGTAGTGTTCCATATAATACAACATTGCATGGGTAGAATGCCATTTCGTTAATTTATAGCAAAATAACAAATAGAAAGTGTAAATTTAGTGTAAAGTAGTGTATTAACATGTAACGTAACGTATATTAATGAAACATAAACTAATTGAAATGTGATGTTAAAAATTGTATGATAACATATAATTTGATGTAACTATAGTAATGATGGTCAAGAAACTTAAGTTTATGGTTAATGTAACAAAATGAAGTAGAGTATTGCATTAAATAATATTAGTACACTTAAGTAATTTATAACAAAATAACTAATATAAGGTATAAATTTAGTGGCACTTGTGGATAGGGGTACTTTCATTTAAAAAATAATAATATAGATTGTAGTAAATCGTAATGTAAACTCCAATAAGATTAATATAACTTCGCCGTTGCATAAATTATCATTATGTTTTAATAAATTCACTAAAAAATATTGGATTACATTAGATATCACTAACAGTAAAATCTAATGTACTATATAACATTTAGTGTAATGTAATGTTATTACTGTAACTTATGTAAATGTAATGTACTCTACATTAAAAATATGATTTAAAAAATTATAATTACAATCTAACAATTTGATGTAACCACACTAATGCCACTCAAGCCGAAATTATATTTATTACTATAACTATTACATTACATGGTAATTACATGAGTTAGATTCTAATATTTATGATTTACCATGTGTTAATTAGTATTTAAAAGTACCTTTGACATTATATTAATTTATATTAAGTATGGCATCTTAATTACACTATATTACATCATGTCACCATCAAGTAACATAGATGGCCTATTTTTACCATATTTAAACTAATACTATAATATAACACCAAATTAATCAAACTTAGTGAATTGAACATAAACATATCAAGTCTGCACTAATATTACTTGGTCTCTTGCATTACATTATATTATATTATATTATTAATGTTCGCTTACATTACTTTAAATCATAAATTACTTACATTTGCTTACATAGTTTACATCATAAATGCCATTACTTCATACATAACTTTTTATTGTATTCATTATAAATACACTTACATTACAAACACACAAACTTGCACTACAACAAAAATTCATTATCTTGTTAGTAATCTGATGTAACAAATCAATATATAAAATGACATTTGTGTAGTATATAATCAATATCTTGTAAGTAATCTTACATTGCACTTATTTAGCATCAACTAACATTAATGTAAATTGTTGTATAGGTATAAGAACAGTTAGCATCTACTAAGATTAGTTGACATCAACTACTAGATAAATGTCATTTCTTAAATTACATCATGTTATAATTTAAATCTAATATAAAATGTAATTTATATGTAATGTAGTATGGTAACATGTATTGTAATGTCATTGTAATATGATGTAAAATGATGTAGTGTAATGTAATAACTTAATTTAACTAAATTCATATTAGTAACGCAACTTATATTCCTTGTTCATGTAATAAATACATTGGTGTAGTATAATTACACTACTTTCAACGTTGTAAAGTTGTAATTATTACTTAAAACTTCTGTATTATTGTAACAGTAAACCCAAACAAACCCACCTTCTATTTGAGTAAGGTTGGAAAGAATGCCCTCCAAGTTCAGATAAGAAATAATAAATATAATATTATCTATTATAAAATGTAATTTAATTGTAATGTAATATGATAACATTAAATTACACTAGTGCAACTAATCAATTTCAGTACATTACAATAACATACACAAAAGGTCCAAATTTACTTCAGACTATTTAACTAAAACACAGTGTTAAAAACTATGCCTTAGAAGATAAATATGTAAAATAAGTTATGAAATTTGAAGGATACTATTATAATGAATTTTAATTTTCATTACTACATGTGATTACATTAAGTTACACTACTTCATTAACACATAACTTCATGTCCATTACGTTCAGTTACATTAAGTTTCTCTATTGCATAGACACATAACTTCATGTCCATTACATTCAATTACACCACTGTAATACAATATCAACTTAAGTTAAACTTACTGAATTTGATTGTTTTAATTACTTTACATCAGAAAACCCAGTTAAGCAGAACTAGCATTGCAAATAAAACTAACATTGTAAATACGCTAACACTACAACAAAAACAATAAACTTTTAATTAATCTAATGTAACAGTTCAATATATGATGAAATCAAATAAACCAACAACAATAACCAACTAGATATGATGAAGGTTGTTGAATGATTTCCCCAAGGATCTTTTCAAATCTCTCAAATCAACAAAACAATAATCATAGTGCGAAAACCCATGATTAATGTTATGATATCAGTGTATGGATGTGTGTGTATGATTGTATGATTGCTAGTGTTTGAATGATGAGAATAATCTGCTTGTTTGTATTGATTTGTTCAAAAAGCTTACAAAGGATTAGGGTAGTATGCTATTTATAGCCTATACACAAAGTTATCTACAATTACTAAACCACCCTTATGTAAACGAAAATTACATAAAATCCTAAGTCTATAAGTCATCCGCTGTGGATGATAGACTGTCCGCTGTGGAATCTAAGTCATCTGCTATGGAGAGGAATAGGTTGTCAACTGTGCCTTCGATGCTGTCCGCTATGAACACTTGTATGTTTGCCTTGATAATCGTCCGCTGTGGAGTGTTCATCCATTATGGATAGAACATCCACTGTGGAGTTGTTCATCAGCTGTGAACTTTGTTCATCCGCTGTAGACACTTTGGAAGTTCTTCATATGCTACATGGACTTGGTCATCTGCTGTGGGCATTTTTTTATCCGCTACCGACACTTAGCAAAAATCATCTTTTATCTACAAACCTGAAAAAGAAATTTAAGCTATATCAGTGTATGATTTGAGTGTTAATGATGCTAATGTGTTAGTTAATGATTGTTTGAATGTTAGAACACATTATGTTTGATTATGGCAAGCATTATCCTTTTTAATGCATTTGTTGAGTCCAACAATACTCCCCCTAAGGATGATGTTCCCATCTCTTTAGTTTTTGCTTGTTTAATGTTTTGATTGTTAGTAACAATGTGTGTTTGTGTTTATATGTGTGATTGAATGATTGTCTGATATTATGGATGTTTAAATGGTATGTTATTTTGATTACACATGTGTAATGAGATTGAGATGTACGTTTTGATTTGAGTATGTTTGTTTGTATGATGTGTTGCTTGATTGATTATTTGGTATGTTTTGTTTGTTGTTATATATGTATGTTTATGTTTGTAATGTTATGTTTGTTTGACTGTTTACATGTATGATTGTTTGATTACAAGTAAAATTTACTGATTACATATGTGTAATCAGATTGCATTGTATGTTTCAAACTTGTGTGTTTGAATTATGATGTGTTTGTTGTCTATTATGTAAGATTGAATGTTGTGGTTGTTACATGTTAGACATGTATGGTTGATTGATTACATGTATGACTAACTGATTACACATGTCTAATCAGATTGTTCTTGTGTGATGATGTTATGTATGATTGATGGTATGTTTGATTGTTTGTCTAATTTGTTTGTTTAGTTTGCTAATTTTGTATGATACACTTATGTATGCTTAATGATTTGTTATGTTTGTTGTTTGTTCTGGATGTTTAGTTTGTTTGAAATGGTTTGTCAGTGTTTGGTTGCTTGTTTTCCTCTTTGATTTTTAGTAACCTTTAGGAATGTGATGGACCAGCTTCATCAACACTTTTCTTTACTTCTGTTGTAGCTCTCAGGGACGCATCTACATCCTTTTCAATTGTTTGGTCTTGTTCTGCTTCCCTTAGTTGATCAGCTAGAGGAGTAATCTTCAAAACATTAAGGCAGTTTAAGATGTGTTCAGTGAAGTATTGAACTGCACTCTTCTGATCATCATACTGGTATTTGATTGGAAGCTACACCATCTGCTCCAATGTTGTTTGATCAAAGCTTTAAATTTCAATGTTTCTAACCAAGGTGGTTACAACATGATTTCCTTTAAGCACTTCTAAATTGTTGTTCTTTGAAATTCTTAAGCTTGTGATATTGTCAATGTGAGTCAATGCTTGCTGATTTGATTCTAATCTCTGCTCAAGGCAGTATTCACATAGATTGTGCCTAGGATTCTAAGCATATGTATGAAATAGCAGCAGTCTCCTTTACACAATACATCTTCTATGGCAGGGAATGTTTTGGTTTTCAAAAATGAGACATATGATGGATGAAGGAGTTTGATTTCCATAGGATCAAACAGCCTTATGTATAAAGCTTCCTTGCCTTCAACTTTCTTTCCAATACCACTTCAAAGTGAGTTTCATCATAGTACCACTTGGTAATTGGACTGTTGTATTGATTTCCTTCTATCTTCTTCATGATGAATTTTAGGTCCGATGGCCTCATGGGGTAACCAACCCTTTCCAAAGCTCTGTATCAACATGTTCAAAATTTTGATCTTTTTGATTGCCTGCTACCTTTTGTTCTCTTCTTAATTTTTCAATGTATAGCCTGTCTTCTCTATCAGCTTTTCTTTTCATTTCATGATGCTGCTTATTCATGTAAGCTCTGAGAATGTGAAAGAAATCTGCTCCTCTAGGATTGCTTGTGTGATTGAACATTCTCAATTGCATGAGGTCATGTCTGTCTTCATATGTTGGTGATCCTAGTTGAGAGATGTATGATAAGTATTGGACAAGTCTAGATACTCTCTTGATCAGCACAGCATCCCAAATTTCATCATATTTCCAAGCTACAATCTTTCTTTCATCAGCAGAGGCAGTGAGTGTTACTCTATCATAGAGTTTTATGAAGTTCGTCTTTTCATTAATAATCTCCCTTACTGTAGGATCGTTTGAAGATGTTCAATGCAAATTAGTTTCACAATGAGGAGAGACTTAGAACACTTAATAGATCAAATAGGGAACTGTAACCTTTATGATGATACTAAGAACAACACAAGTAAGCAAGAGACAGAAACTTAAGAACAACAAGATTGGTTTTCAAGGATAAAGTATATTGCTCTCAAGTTCTATTACAAGTGTTACAAAGCATGAAAATAAAATACAAGGACCTGAGATACTTTATACTACATCCTACAGCCGGCCATACTTTGAAGGCCAGCTGGAAACACTAATCTAGACAACAAGATCAATATAAAGTCAAAAGGCAGATTGCCTTTTGACATGTGACTATGACATGCCATAGCTCACATCCTATTGTAATACAAAAATGATAAAAGTACATAAAGTAGAAAGTTACAGACTCAAGACCTTAATCTAATGCTTCCTAAAGCATGGATCTTTTCACCAACTTGTATAAGTTGGTGAGTCTGCAGAGTGGCAGCGGAAAGTTGGTCAGCTTTTCTGAAAAGTTGTTGATCACAGAGAGCATGTCTTCTCTGTCTTCGAAAGAAATCAGTCTTCTATCTTTGAGGCTTCGGAAGACTTTGTCTTCTAAGCTTCGAAAGACTTCATCTTTGGCTTCGAAAGAATTGGTCTTTTGCTTCGGAAGATTTTACACTTAGAGGAATTTCCTTGCAGTGTGTAAAACTTCCGAAGTAACTTCTACCATGCACAAATTGCATGCATGCAAGAGACTTCTTGACTGTTTTGTGTGCATCAGCCTCTTTGAAATACCTTACAAACTCCCCCTAGGCTGATGCTACCAAAACAGATAGGATGCTCAGCAAATTGCAATCCTTATGTCTTTATTAGCAGTGTACAATCAAGACATGGATGATCTTTCACATGCAAGAGTTTTTACTCTGAATGGAGTTGATTGAGCAGTCTCTTAATGCACTTTCTCAGGATGTTATTACTCATCTTGAGATGTTGAGGAGGATGCCTTGGACTTCTTTTTCTTCCTTTTGTCCCTTCTGATGGCCATCCTTTTCCTTACTCTATACTTCAGCTGAGGAGTTTGGCCTGCAGCACCAGATTGGCTTTCTGTGCTCTCCTCAGTTAGGTCCTTATTCCCCATTTGATCAGTAGGAGGGGATTTAGAACCCTGTTGTGGGTCAAAAGATGAAGTTGCTTAGGTGTAGCTTCAGGTTCAGGTTGTGTTGTCTCTTCAACCTTCAGCTCAACTTCAGGTGCAGTTGGACTTGGTGGAGAATGCAAGTCAACAAGCTAACCTTCTTTGATCTTCTGCTTGATCCTCCTGATGTGCTCATCTATTGTGGATAGAGACATAGGACCAAGTCTCCTTCCAGAGAACCCATACAGCTTCAAGAAGCTCACCATCTTTAGTCTGTCAGCAGACTTCTTCTCTTGAGCTCTGATGGTGGCTCTTGTTTTAGCAGCTTCCTCTCTCATTTTTCTTTTAACAGCTTTTCTTTGAGTTTGAGCCTCTTCATCAAGCTGTTTTAGGTACTCAAACTCAATATATTCAAATAAGAGGAGATTGAGGGCTGCTGCCTAATAGAGACCTGTGGCACTCAGATAAGCTATCATCTTCTGTCTTTTTCGTTCGCTGCTTATCTGAGTTTCTTCCTCTTCAACCGCCACAAAGTCTTTCTCAGGACTTTCATAAACTGGAGAGAGGACAGGAGCTTTTTGTTGTTTCTTTCTTTTTCTTTCTTCTTTGATTTTGAGGAGCAGTTCTGCTGCCTCAGCCTCCTTCCTCTCTTTGTACAGCTCCTTGTCTGCCAGTTCATCCAACTCTATCAAGGGGAGAGAAATTATTTCATCTATGTTGTAGTTCCTAAGTCCCAGATAGTTCAATCTGGCTACTTTTAACTCATCATTCTGAGTATCAGGCCTAAAAGCAGCCCTGATTGCAGCTTGCATGAAGCTTGGGACTTCACCAAATCTTTCTCCCCTGGCCTTCTTCTTCCTCTCTCTCTCTTCTCCTTCTCAATCCCCTCAGGAGTCATTTTCCTTTTCCCTTTGTCAATTGTTGGCCTATATGACTCAAGGTGGAGAGAGCTTTGGCCTGCTGATGATTGTGATGAGCTTGAGCTCTGGCCAGAGAGAGGTTATGATACACCTTCACCTGTAGGTCTGTCACTGAGGGTACTGGGTGTTGAGGGTGAGCCTGTCTCAAGGTTCACAGGTTCTTCTGCTGGGCCTTCAACTGATGTTTCCCCTTTGAAGCTAATCTTAGGGTCTGCCTTAGTATCCAGTTGACCAACAGTTTTCCCTGCTAGCCTCTGTCTATATTATATTGCTTTTTGTCTGAATTCCCTCAGCACCCATTCTTGGATCACCTCAGCTAACCTGTTAGCCTGTTTGTTTTGGCTTGGGTTTATGAATTGCAGGTTAACCAAGTTTATACCATCATGGAAACTCAGGGTCTGAGCCTGAGGATGGGGCACAATCCCATAATTGGATTTTCAGCTAAGTGGGATGGGGCAGGCATGGACATTGGAATTCCTTCCTCAAACAATTGTTGAAATAAGGCCTCCACATCAGTGTGAGCCTGAGGAAGTTGTTGAGTCTAGACAACTGCAAGTGAGGGTGGTGAGTCCTCATTGTCCATACTCATGACAAAACTCCCGGGTTTTGTGATTGTAGGGACTTTCTCTCCCTTTTTGGTAGCATCACCCACTTGCATAGGTGAGCTGGAGGTCAAATCCACTACTTCCACAGGTTCTTGTGGACCTGGTTGAGTTTGTCTTAATGGTCTCGCAGCTACCTTGCCCTTGAGATCGGTGATCTTAAGTTGCTGGTCATTGACCTTCTTCTGTAAGGTAGTCACTTGAGATTCCAAGTGACTCACCTTGGAGACCAAAGAGGTGCATAAGTCTTCTAATTGTTGCACCTTTAGTTTCAAACTCCCCTCATCTTCAGATGAAAAATCACGGGGAGATGAGAGAATTGGACTGATGTCTTCTTCCTCATCACCAGCATAGTATTCTTGGCTGCTGGATTTCCACTGCTCACTTACAGCTTCAAGTGAAGTATCAATGGGCTGAGTTGCCATGGTTGAGGTCTTAATGATGTAATCACTTGCAGTAGTGAGAGCCTCTTCCATATGGACCTCCTGAACTTGTTCAGGGAGATCCATCTCAGTTTGGGGTGGATGATGTGGGCTAGACATGGGAGTGGCAGGAGCACTCATCTCTCCTTGAGCAAGGGTGGAGAAGAGAGCCTCATGGTACTCACTGAATCCCATATCTTCATCATCATAGAATTCAAGGTTTGGGATTGGTTGGTTGAGATCTAGAGGCTAGGGGTGGTAATTGTCCCCTGAAGGTTGTTCACTAGAGTTTTGAGACTCTGAGAATACCTAAACTTGACCCCCTAAACCAGTCCATAGAATATGAAGGACAGATCCTCAGGAATCTGGTCCCATCCTCCATGCTTGTTGGACAAGCTGTGTATAATGACATGGAGGAGGTACTTCCACTAGGAAGAGACCTTCCTTTTCCTGAAGGTTCTGACTGAGATGTCTCCTTCATATCCCATCTACGCAAAATACTGATTTATAGCAGATTTTGGAAAGGACACATCACCTTCTGCATCATCCAGCCGAAGATGGTTGTTGATGATGGCCGGAGTGATAAAGATTGTCCTCCCCTGCACTGTGGCAGACAGTGCCTTCTCCCCGTCCATGGTGACCTCTTGGCAGGTGCACAGAAGTCCAGCAGATGATCCTCATAAAGAGGAGGATCAATGGTGAGGGGGTGAAGTAGTTTGTCAGAGAAAGGAAACGACAGACCTCTGAGAAACCGGGATCTTTCTCAGAGTTCAACAGAGCAACCTGATTGTGTTGCCTTTGAAGTTGCATGGAGAAATCGGGTTGGTTTTTGCGGTTTAGGTTGGCTATTTTAGAGAGCTCCGTCAAGAAGGAAGATAAGAACAAAGGCGGTTTCTGAGTGAATTTAGGTTAGCAGGATATTGCAGATGAAGAGAGAAAAGTGAAAGAGGGGGAAACCATTAAGTATATATATATATATATACATATACATATATATATATATATATATATATATATATATATATATGAAATGGTTTTGAGACAAAGTCAATGTGAAAGGATAAACTTTGAAATCCGGATGTCGGTCCCACCTCTGAAAAAGTGCCCAAAAGTAGTTTTATTGGAAGTCGAAATCTTCCGAAGGTAATTTGGCTTCGTAAGATATTTCTAAAAGTTTTGAAAATTGTGTTTCGGAAGAAAAATACTTAAAGTATTTCTTTTCTCTTTTCAGAGATAAGTACTTTCGAAAGAAAATTGTCCTTTGATAGCATGTAAATACTTATAAAAATTTGCTTCGGAAGATATTTAGAGAATCTCTTCCGAAGGTAAATTGTCATAAGCAGTTAGTAGATATTACAGACATAATTTGCTTTCGAGGGTAACTTAGCTTCTTCCGAAGAGAATTATATTCAAAATTTTCAAAAATATAAGGAATACTTTCTAAAAGAATCTTCTTCCATGTCAGTTAAGGGCTTATTAAGGTGATAAAATAGACAACTAAGGATACACAGATTTTAGAAATAAGATTGAATTTAAGTTTAAGAAAAAGCTACTCAAAGTTAATCATCCCAATAGCTGATATGTGATACTTAAATCTCTGTTCATCAAAAGCTTTGGTGAACAGATCAGCATATTGTTCATTTGTTTGAACTTTGACTAGATTGATTAACCCCTTTTCAAAATTATCTCTAATTAAATGATACCTGATGTTGATATGCTTGGTCCTTGAGTGCCGCACAAGATTCTCTGTAATAGAGATAGCACTATTATTGTCTATGTGGATGGGAGTCTCCTTGAAGTTGAATCCATAGTCTAGCATCTGATTCTGAATCCAAAGCACTTGAGCACAGCAGCTTGCAGCAGCATTGTATTCAGCTTCAGCAATTGATGCAGATACACAGGATTGTTTCTTGCATTGCATGAGACTATCCTTCCACCAAGAAATTGACATCCCCCTGATTTAGACATTGCAGCCATGTTGCAGCCACCATAGTCACTATTTGTATATGCATATAGATTGAAGTCAGAATTCTTTGGATACCAAAGGCCTAGTGATGGAGCACCTTTGAGGTATCTTAAAATTCTTTTGATAGCAACCAAGTGTGACATCCTTGGGTTGGCTTGATATCTAGCACAGATACATGTGGCAAACATGATACCAGGCCTACTGGCAGTAAGGTACATAAGAGACCTAATCATAGCTCTGTAGAGATGCTCATCTACACACTCCACCTTAAGTTCAGGTCCAAGAGAGTGGTTTCTTGCTATGGGAGTCTTTGCAACCTTGCAGTCAGTCATGCTGAATCTAGTAAGTATATCCTGAACATACTTTGACTGACTTATGAAGATGCCATTGTCAACCTGCTTCACTTGAATTCCTAGAAAGAAATTGAGTTCCCCCATGGCACTCATTTCAAATCTATTCATCATCAGTTTCTCAAAGTCTTTGCAGAACTTTGGATTAGTTGACCCAAAGATAATGTCATCAACATAAACTTGAACCAGCAGCAAGTCATTTCCTTTTCCTTTGATGAAAAGAGTTCCATCTATAGTACCCCTTCTGTAACCATGCTGACATAGGTACTGAGATAGAGTCTCATACCACTTCCTTGGAGCTTGGTGCAACCTTTATAGGGCTTTATCAAGCTTGCAGACATAATCAGGATGATCTGGATCTGCAAAACTAGGTGGTTGTTTGACATACACCTCTTCATCAATCACCCCATATAAGAAAGCACACTTGACATCAAGTTGGTAGACCTTGAAATTCTTGGATGCAGCAAAGGCTAGGAATATCCTAACAGCTTCAAGTCTTGCTACTGGAGCAAAGACATCAGTGTAATTAATTTCTTCTTCCTAAGTATACCCTTGAACAACTAGTCTTGCCTTGTTTTTGATGACAAGTACTCTATCATCTTTCTTTTTCCTGAACACCCATTTGGTTCCTATAGTAGTCTTCCCTGGAGGAAGAGTACATAGGTTCCAAACCTTCTGTCTTTTGAATTGAAGCAGCTCCTCCTGCATAACTTCAACCCAACTTCCATCTTTCAGAGCCTCCTCAACTTTCTTTGGCTCTACTTGGGATAGGAAACAAGAGTAGAGACAAACATTTTTGTCATGGGTTTGCCCTCTTGTTCTTACCCCTTTATCAACTTCACCAATGATGTTTGTGGTGGGGTGAGACTTGTGAATCTTTAGTTGAGGGATCATAGCAAGTTGGTTGGAGAGATCTAAATTTGAGAAATTTTGATCAGGCCGAGTAGATTCACCCACCACATTAGCACACTTATCAAAAGAGACTTGATCCAATGAGTGTGTGACATCAATGATGTTGTCTTCCATGGAATGATTATTAGCATCAAGGAATTCTTGATCACTGTCATCATTACCACTTTCTTCTACATTTGGAACTCCTTCCCTTTGGTTCTATGCCTCTGAGCTAGAATTTGAAGGCACTTCAGATGTATCAGCAGGATTTGTCATCGTTGTGCTGATAGGAGCTCCATCTGCAGAATTTGTTACCACCGAGCTGAAGTAGATTGATTTGGAGGTCTTCTCGGCTCAAATCTTGGGTCAAGATCTTTTGTTTATATGTCACCTATAGATCCTGAAACATTCTCACAAGACTTGTTAAAATAGTTGGTAACTAAAACAAGATCAAACAGCCAATCAGGACCAGAACCTCTCACACAAGGAGTGTGTTCATTGAAAGTCACGTTGGCTAACTCATCAACTATTTTAGTTCTAAGATTGTATACTCTATAAGCCTTGGCTTGAGAAGAGTATCCAATAAAGTATCCATCATCTGATTTCTCATCAAATTTGGCTATCTAATCTCTGGTATTCAAGATGGTGCTAGGACATCCAAATGATCTGAGGAAACCAATGAAAGCTCTCCTTTTGTGCCACAGTTCATAAGGAGTCTTACCATGAGTCTTAACTACTAAAACTCTTTCTTTGGCATTCCAGTTACCAAATCATTCTTAATTAATTTATTAATGTTTTTAAAGTTTACATGGCACATTCTTTTATGCCAGAGAAAAGACTCATCACTATTTGCTTTAGACAGAAAGCAAGACACTTCTCCTGAAGGAGAAATTTCATGCAAGTCCATTTGTACATGTTCCCTTTCCTGGGGGCTCTAAGCAGAATATGCTCCTGAGGAATGACCACCCCGGGCTTGAGGACAATGCATTCATGCTCAGTAAAGAGCATGTTATGCTTTTGATCACAAAACTGGGATACACTCAGTAGATTGTACCCAAGCTCCTTGACAAAGTTTACCTTCTCAATGCAGAGCTTACCATTTGTGACCATGCCCCTTCCTGTAATGTAACCTCCTGCATCTCCTCCAAAAGCAACAGGCCCTCCATCAATTTTCTCAAAATTTTGGAGTAGAGAGCCATTGCCTGTCATGTGCCTGGAACAGCCACTGTCAATGATCCACACATTCTTGTTGGTCTTTAGCTGTTCCTGCACAAAAAGAGATGATTAGTTACATTTGAAAACCTAAGCCTTGCTGGTCTTGGGCTCTTTTATATCAACAGAAGACAATGCAACAGTGATTGATCCTATGTTAAAGCTTTGAGGATCAGCAGCTGTTGTTGATGAAGAACTTTCAGTCACATGGTCTTTTTTTGTCTTCCACACCACCTTTGGAAGCTTGGACTTGACCTTCAATACTTTGGAAGTTTTGACAACTTCGGAAGTTTTGGAGACTGGACTGCAGCAGGCTTCAGTACTTCGAAAGTATTCCTTTCTTTCGAGACCAATTTTTCTTCCGAAGGCGAGTTTTCGCTTGTCTTCTTCTTCACTTTGGAACTTCTGAGGGGAAAAGCTCCAGTCAAAGTCTCCTTCTTCACAAAGATATTCCAATATCTTGGCTTCATCATGATCTGCCATCAATACTTGGTTTGGAGATGCATCCTTAACCTGAAAGCTCCAGTCAAAGCCTCCTTCTTCAACAGCAACTGTAGCTTGCTGCTTTGATTTCTCATTCTGGTTGACTCCTTTAGTGTAGTTTGGTCTAGTTTGTGCTTGGCCACCATTTGTTTTAGGTGCCTTGCACTCCCTCCTTGGCAAAGTTTCCCATTTGGTTGCAGTTGAAACACTTCACCTTGCTTTTGTCCGGTCCAAACTTTCCACTGGCTACATTGCTAGAAAACTTCCTCCTTGTCCTCTTGTGGAACTTCTTGGCTCTGTGAGTGAGAAGAGCCATCTACTGGACTATCTCCATGTACTCCAGATCATCTGGATGGATACAGTCCAGGTCTTCAAGGGTGAAGAGAAAGTTGTCTAAACTCTCATCAGCAGACACAAAAGCATGAGAAGAGCTTGTCTCTTGGAAAGGACTTCCTTGGATGTAGCTCTCCCTTGGTGTCTCAGGGAAGGTGATAAAAGGACCCTTTTGTGAGTTGTCAGGGTAGCAGATGAGATGATGCCGTGGTTCTCTGCAATCCCTTACAACCACATGTAGGGCTGAACTCTGCTGAGTGCATCCCATAGCTGCTTGGTAGTTTTGCACTTCTTGAAGCCCTTGTAAATGGAGTTAGGAAGAGCAGTTTGGAGGGCAGTCATGGCCTTCTGATCAATATCAATCTTCTTTCTATCTTCTTCAGAATAGTCAGCCACCTCTTTTGGAATCATGCCACCTCCAGCAGCAGCTGAAGAGGTGCATGGAATGTAAGGTCCGGAGATAATAGATTCCCACATCCTAGAGTCTTGAGACTTGATGAAGCCTTCCATTCTTTGATACCAAGTATCAAAGTCTTCAGGAGTGATCAGTGGGGACTTTTTCATAGTGCCAGTTTCCATATCAGCCTTTGAAAGAGCTGCCATTTGAGTTGTTAAGTGTTTTGTGAAAAACTGAGAGATCTAAGATGGTGAGATCTTACAATCAAGAGCCTGGAAAGCTTTGATACCAATTGCAAGACCATTTGAAGGTGTTCAATGCAAATCAGTTCATAATAAGGAGAGACTTAGAACACTTAAGAGATCAAATAGGGAACTGGAACCTTTATGGTGATACTAAGAACAACACAAGTAAGCAAGAGACAGAAACTTAAGAACAACAAGACTGGTTTTCAAGGATAAAGTATATTGCTCTCAAGTTCTATTACAAGTGTTACAAAGCATGAAAATAAAATACAAGGACCTGAGATACTTTATACTACATCCTACAGCCGGTCATACTTTGAAGGCCGAAACACTAATCCAGACAACAAGATCAATGTAAAGTCAAAAGGCAGATTGTTTTTTGACATGTGACTATGACATGCCATAGCTCACATCCTATTGTAATACAAAAAGGATAAAAGTATATAAAGTAGAAAGTTACAAACTCAAGACCTTAATCTACAGCTTCTTAAAGCATGAACCTTTTCACCAACTTGTATAAGTTGATGAGTCTGCAGAGTGGCAGCGGAAAGTTAGTCAGCTTTTCTAAAAAGTTGTTGATCACAGAGAGCATGTCTTCTTTATCTTCGGAAGAAATCAGTCTTCTATCTTTGAGGCTTCGGAAGACTTTGTCTTCTAAGCTTTGGAAGACTTCATCTTTGGCTTCGGAAGAATTGGTCTTTTGCTTCGGAAGATTTTACACTTAGAGTAATTTCCTTGCAGTGTGTAAAACTTCCGAAGTAACTTCAACCATGCAGAAAGTGCATGCATGCAGGAGACTTCTTGACTGTTTTGTGTGCATCAGCCTCTTTGAAATACCTTACACTTACTTCATTCCCTTCTGGCCATAGCCTGTGAGGCATAAACTATCTTTGTTCTTCAATGGGATGAAGCTCAGGAGGAGCTTGATGATAGGTAGATAATGATGATGTAGGATGTGGTTTGGATGTTTGAGGCTTCAGGGCACTTGTTAGCATATTCTTGTAGATTTCTCTAGCAAGATCTTTCATTGGTGCTAATGATCTGCCTGCATATGATCTGTAAGGCATCCCTGTGTGACTCAACCAGCTTTTAACCTGGGAGTATGTCATTTTGTCAATTTGAGGATCCTTAGGCAGATTCTTTTGAAATTCAATCTGATCTTTGATTTCTTTATATCTTTTGTAAGTTTGCTCAGACTTATTTTTCATAGTCTTTTGAAAGTCCTTGAGCAAGTCTTTAACCTCAGTGAGGCTAAGGTGTATGAATGATTCATAAGGAAATCCTTTTGTTGTTGACTCAATCCCCATTAAAGTCTGAGGATCTTCAGTAAAGAGTTCATGAATGTCTTGCATCTCCTCTTCATTATCACTATCTTCATCATCTTCATCAGTATCACTTAAGATGATGATAGGTTGAGTTTGCTGGTCAAATGTTTGGTCTATTTCACCCTCTTCTAATATAGTTGCCTCAGCTGTTTTCTGATTTAGTTGATCTTCATTTATTGGTTCTGCTTTAACCTTTAGAAATTTGAGAGGAGGGGATTAAGGTTCAGCTTGTTCAACTACCTTTTCTTTCCCTTTCACTAAGGCAGCTAAGTACTGCCTTTTTCTCTTCCTTGAATAAGTTTTGAGTGGTTGTTATGAGGATGATGCTTATTGTTCTTTAACTGATTCAGCAAACTGTTTGATAAATTCCTTTTGTTTTTCAGAAAGAGGTTGTTCAGCCACAATGCTTGTTTCATCTGTTTGAGTTTCTGTGGTATGGAAATGTTGTCTGAGTATTGGTGAATAATGAATATTTTCAAATGGATTTGCTTCACTAAATAGTTGATCCATTGAATAAGTTTCCTCCGGATTGATAATTGCTTGTTCAGATTCCCTTGTGCTTATTTCTTCTGCTTGGGATATGATCTGTTCTTCAAAATCATCACTCAGGTTTAGTTCTTGACCTTCTGAATGTTTGACTCATTCAGATAAGTGTCTGCATGCACTAGCTCTCTATTCAGTCTTTTGATTTCTTCAGATTGAGCATATATCATCTTTTTCAGCTCATCTATCTCAGATTCTTTAGCATCCAATTGATTGGTGAGATAAGCAACATCTAATCTTATGTTCTCTAGCTCCTGATCCTTATCTTTTAACTCTTCCTTTGATTGATTCAGTTGTTGTTCCAAAACTTGAACAATCAACTTTTGAGCTTTTTGATCTGTTGTGAGCTTTTCAATCTCTTTATCTTTGCTCTTGAGCTTTTCTTTTAATCTCTTAGCTCTGTTGTTTGACCTTTAAATCAGTGTGCTGTACTCAGTGAATAGAAACACTTTTGAGTACTCAATCTCCTCTTTAGTTGGAATCTCCCTTGTTTGATCATCTGTTTCAGTATGCTCTACATGAGTGCTTGGTTCAGCTTGTTCTGACTCAGTTTGAGAAGTTGTACCAACTTCTTCTTGTTCATGTGCTTGTTCTGCTAAAGTTTCATCAATGTCTCTTAAAAGAGATGATAGTGTTTGCTGATCAGACAGGTTTGGGCTATGTTGTGGAGAGGGCATGTGATGTTCAGCATAAAATTGCTTTTGTTCTTGTTCTTATTCTTAAGCTTGTTCTTGCTCAATAATTGGTTCAGGTTCAGGAGCAACTTGTTGTTCTTGAATGATTGGTGCTTGTTGGATGATTGGTTGTTCATGAATAACATTCTGGAAAGTCATGATTGGTTCACCTTGTCCTGGAATCCTCATAAAGACATCAGGAACAGGCAGTTCATAAGTGATCATGTGAGGAGGAACAGGCACTTCCTCACCATGATATAGGCTTGACTTGATCCTTGTGAATAAATGTTCATTGAAATGAACAGGTTGCAACATTGTACCCTCTTTTGGAATGTTTGGCAGGAGATCATCAATCATCATCTGAAGGAATCTTGGAAACATCAGAAACTTGTTCCTCACCTCAGTTAAATTATAAATCAGACCATTTAGAACTTGTGCAGCAAAGTTAAAAGGCTCTCTTGCTATGAGACAAGCTATAGCTAATAAGCTTCTCAGAGAAGTGGCATCCCAGCCAGTCTTTCTGTTTGTCATTGTCTTTTGATAAGTGTGCATCAAAAATCTGAAGTGAGCACACATGAATGATTTCTTGATTTGATTTCTTTCAATGGTTCTAGTATAACCAATCTGTCTGAAGACATGGAGAACATAGTTTTCATCAAATTCAATTGGGCCTTGGGCATCTTCATCACCCAATTGAAGTACTCTTCTTATTACATCTTCTGAAATGGTGATTTGATGGTGTGAATCCAAGGATCGCAATCAGGAATTATCAGGTTAGACTTAGTTCGAACAATAATCGCGGAATTATCACTATTCGTTGTTTGATTGATTGAATACGAAATAACAATTGCAGTAATAAGTAATAATGAAGAACAGAACAATTAAGTGCAATGAATGAACAACTACAATTTGATTCAAAAGTATTTCATAAAAACAGATTAATGATTACAGAAGAGCAAATAATAATTGATGATGATCACGGTTGTTATGTTTCCATTGATGATTTTTGTGTAAATGATGTTGCGGCTGCTAGGGTTTGATCGTGATTGATTGATGTATTGTTAGGTATTTAGCCGTCTTTCAAAGTGTGAGGCTATGCCTTGTATTTATAGCCTCAGGAATTTACTGTTAGGTTAACAGTGAATTTCTTGGAAACAGTAACTTTCTTATCGTGGTAAGAAAGTTACTCAGAGAATGTTATGATGTGACACAATCTCTTACTGAGTTAAAGTCGTCTGTAGGAGTTGACTTTATGACATCACTCAGTGTTTGACTTGTTGACTTGAAGTACTTGGTGAAGTACATGCAAGTGTTGGTCTTCCGTAGATCATTAGTCTTCCGTAGGAGTTATGCCTTCCGTAGGAGTCTCCACTTGGTAGACTTCATCCGCAACAAGTTGTTCTTCCGCAGAAGATCCCCAGATGTACTTTACTTTGTTTCAGAAGATTATCTACGGAAGAACAAAAATGTTCATCCGT
This sequence comes from Flaveria robusta, assembly GCA_025506415.1. Lineage (NCBI taxonomy): Eukaryota > Viridiplantae > Streptophyta > Magnoliopsida > Asterales > Asteraceae > Flaveria > Flaveria robusta. The sequence goes on from CM046466.1 coordinate 21,512,498, forward strand.
AGATGTTTCTTACACTTAGTCAATTTTGTGAAATTGACTAAGTATACTGTTAAACCTGCAATCACACATATAAATCAACACAATTATAGGTTAACCTATACATATAAAGCATACATTAAGATAATGATTTACAAAAGTTTATTACAAAAGATTGATTAAAGTTCTAAGCCTATACAATGTATCTAGACCTATCAGGACTAGACTCAACAATACTCCCCCTTAGGCTTAGATACTTGATAATCAGCTCTTCAGACTTGAAAGTTCTTTCACTCTTGCAATCATCTTGTTGTTGAAGTAGGAGACTGCAACCTTCTGATCATCATACTTGTATTTTATTTCCATCTTACAGATCATCCTTAATGTTTCAAAACTTAACCCCAGAACATCCTCTTCAATAGTAAGGGTTTCCAAAACATTGTTATTGTGAACTATCTCTAGGTCTGAAAAAGTGTTCTAAAAAAGTGAAAAAAAATGACAAGTCAAAAACATCATTTATACTCCCTCGAACTTATTAATTTCATTTATTAAATGAAGTGGGACCCTCTTTCCTTATTACCCTTCTATGGAATTTTATTGATTCCGTAGATTCTAGTTCTTCCGTAGATCATCTACGGATGCCTAACTTTGAAACAACTGAATTTTGATGAAGTATAATTTGATTTTCCATAGGTTACCAATCCATGGAAACGTATTATACTTTAAAATATCAGCACATCCGTAGGTTGCCAATCTACGGATGGACATATTTTTCTTGTTTTAAGTTTCGCACTGTAGCATCTGCTAATGAGAAAATTGCACTGTAGCTTCTGCTGAAGTCCAAATTTTGCACTATAGCTTCTGCTAAAGTCCAAATTTTGCACTGTAGCTTCTGCTGAATTGAAAAGTTTGAAACTTATTAATTTGTATGATTCTATCAACATGTTAGAGCCATTTGTTGCTTTTGGATCTTGTTGACTTTGTCTACATGGATTTTTGTAAGAAATGATTTGACTTGAAAAACCTCATGTATCCTGTAGCCAAGTTAGTGCTCAAGTCCTAATTTCTTCATTTGATTGTTTAGAAACTTCAGATTTCATGATTTCATGCATTAACTACTCCCCCTAAATTTGTGATAAATGATAAACTGATGCATTTATCATAAATTTATCTAGGAAATAGCATGAAAGACACTAGTCTGTCCAATAGAACTGGAAATAACTTAAATAAAATTATAAACAAAATTAAAAACATATGTACAAGCATATATATACATATAATGGGATCATACTATGACACTAAGCACCTTCCTGTATTAATTTGTTTGATGAAATGAGACCTGAATCTAGTGCTGATTGCAAGTATGATGTTCCACATAAATTCAAATAAGAGTATGTTGTCAACTAGGCATGCTGATTATCATGTTTTGATGTTGATTAAAGATAGACAATTATGAGTTCCATATTCAAGTCACATTAGAGTTTGTCCTCCGTTTGTGAGTCAAGTCATCACTTTTTCACACTTAGAAACTATGTACTTTAAGTTATAAGTTCTATCTTGAGATGTATTTTACATCTCATTAATGCATTGATGCAAAAGCTCTTAAGTTAATATACACTTGATCACAATGGATTCTTTTGAGAGCTGAGATATGATCATCATCAGGTCACTAGGTCTTTACTTCTGTAAAACAGAGGTGCCTTTAACCCAGGTCTTTGTTTGCACAAAACAGAGGGATGATGAGGATCATAATTTATTCACCAGTTGGTTACAAATGTATACCAAGGTGATCATAATCCCAGCTTTTTGTTTACACAAAACAAAGGGAATATGATTTGCAAAGATAGAAGTTATAAAGTGTTGTTACATAGTGCGCTTGGGTGAGTGATTTGATCATATCAGGATAAGATTTACTTGCTTGATCCTCAAAATGGAATTTCCCACAAACAGTCACCTTTTCATTATGTTATGCATGCACTTAGTGTATTTTCCACTCAAGCTGAACCTACCTACATATCAAAGCTCTTCTGATCAGACTTTAGTGAAAGTTAAGAACTCAGGAAAGAAGCAAAGACATAGTGTACGATCATTTCCCATCAATATGGACTGCTAGATATGAAAATAAATAATTAAGACATTCTTATGTATTTTTATATTGTTTTATGAATGTTTTTGGATTTTGCATATGAATATATACAAGGACAGACTCATGCTTTTCAGTTGGCAGATGATTAATCTAAGTTAATCATGCCCAAAGATTCAATTAGAAAATTAAATCTAACTGAATCAAAGCCTTTAGTGAATAAATTAGCAAGCTGATTTGTTGTATCCACTTTGATTAACTTGATTAAACCTTTTTCTGAGCAATCTCTCAGAAAATGGTATCTGATTTCTATGTGTTTTGTTTTACTATGTTGCACTGGATTTGCAGTGATGAACATAGCAGCAGAATTATCAATATGAATTGGTGTTTGAAGGAAATTGTAACCATAATCAAGTAATTGGTTTTGCAACCAAAGAACCTGAGAGCAACCAGCTGAAGCAGCTATGTACTCAGCCTCAGCTGTGGATACTGATACATTTGTTTGCTTCTTGCACTGCCAAGAGACAAGTCTTGGTCCTATGAATTGACATCCACCAGTTGTGGATTTTCTGTTGTTGTTGCATCCTCCAAAGTCACTATCAAAGTATGAATAAAGGTTGAATTCTCCATCTTTGGGATACCAAAGTCCAAGAGCTGGCTTCCCTTTGAGATATCTAAAGATCCTCTTAACAGCATTCAGATGTGACTCTTTAGGATCTGATTGGTACCTAGCACACACACACAGAGCAAACATTATGTCAGGTCTGCTTACAGTTAAATACAATAAAGATCCTATCATTGATCTATACAGTCTTTGATCAATTGATTTCCCTATACGATCAGGTACAATCTTATCTGTTGTGGATGCTGGTGTTTTGCATGAAGAAGTATCAGCAAGATTGTACTTCTTCAAGATTTGATGAATATACTTCTCTTGATTAATGAAGATGCCATCTGGTTTCTGATGAACTTGTAAACCAAGGAAGAAGGTTAATTCTCCTATTGAACTCATCTGAAATTTAGATTTCATTAAACCTTCAAAGCTTTCGCACAATCTCTTCTTTGTTGAGCCAAAAATAATGTCATCTACATAAATCCGGACAACCAAGAGGTCTTGATGTTCTTGTTTGAGAAAGAGAGTTTGATCTATTGTTCCCCTTTTATATCCATGCTTGAGTAAGAATGATGATAATGTTTCATACCACTTTCTTGGAGCCTGATGAAGACCATACAAAGCTTTGTCAAGCTTGTATACCTTGTGTGGGTAATCAGGATCCTCAAATCCTGGAGGTTGAGCAACATAAACTTCTTCATCAATTTTCCCATATAAGAAAGCACATTTTACATCCATTTGGTAAACTGTGAACTTCTTATATGAAGCATAGGCTAGGAATACTCTTATGGCTTTAATCCTTGCAACTGGTGCAAAAACTTCATCATAATCTATTCCTTCTTCTTGGGTATATCCTTGTGCTATCAGCCTTGCTTTGTTTCTCACAATAATACCTCTATCATCTAGTTTATTCTTGAAAAGCCACCTTGTGCCAATTGGATATTGACCTTCAGGAAGATCAACTAGATTCCAGACATTCTGCTTTTTGAATTGTTGAAGCTCCTCTTGCATAGCTTCAATCCAGCTGTTATCCTTCAATGCAGTAGTTATGTTGGGAGGAAGCATTTGTGAAAGAAAACAAGTGAAGAGACAAATGTTGGCTGCTCCCCCTTGACTTCTGGTGGTTCTCTCATTAAGATCACCAATAATATTTTCTATTGGATGACTCTATGAATTCTTGTTGTTGGAATAGATGCAACTGGAATGGATGATTCCAAGTTAGTCATATTCATTGATCGAGAGGGATCCAGCTGAGATGGAGAATCAACAAAATAGTCAAGATCTTCATTATTTTGATCCTCTGAAGCTGAATGATATCCCTCCTCATGAGTTTGTGCATCAACAGCATTATGAACAACTTCCGCAGGAACATCTACGGATGTGTTTCGTGCTTCCACAGGAGTTACAGGAACATCTACGGATGTTGTTTGTTTATCTGCTGACTTGGTTTCCATAAAATGTATTGCAGCATCTTCAGAGAATGGGATATAAACTGGTGTAGATGGAACATCTGCGGATGTAGTCATCATTTTTCTGGATGCAGGAAAAACATCTGCGGATGCAGAGTTAACTGTAGCTGATGCTGTGTTTTTATCTGAAGATGTTGAATTGTTTGTTTGATTATGTACTGCAGTTCTTGGATGATATGAAATGTCAGGATCAGTAACACTGGAAGATTGTTGTGATGGTCTTGGAGGATTAGTAGATAATGACACTTCATTCATGTTTGGAGGAACATATAGATAGCATGTATCTGTAAAACCTACAGTATTCAAATAACCAGAGTTAAATGAGCTTGTTAATGCATCTATATCAAACAACCATGATGATCCTCTAACAGATTTTGGAAATAAGGACTCATCAAATGAAACATTAGGTGTTTCTTCCACAATGTTTTGCTGTGGAATATAAACTATATGATTTAGATGTTAAGGAGTACCCAACAAAGAAACCATCATAGGCCTTTTCAGAAAACTTTCCCAATTGTTTTTTTGTGTTTAAAATAGACACATGACATCCAAAAGCTCTAAGATATCCTATTAAAGGTTTTCTTTTAAATAAAAGCTCATATGGTGTTTTGTTATGTTCTTTGCCAATTAAAGTTCTGTTTTGAACATTGCATGTTGTGTTCACTGCTTCAGCCCAAAAGGTGATTGGCAATTATGAGTCAGCTAGCATTGTTCTTGTGGCTTCAATGAGAGTTTTGTTTCTTCTTTCAGCAACTCCATTTTGTTGTGGTGTCCTGGGGGCACTAAATTGCCTTGCTATGCCTTTATTTCTGCAGAAGGAATCTAGAACATTATTAACAAATTCAGATCCATTATCACTTCTGAAAATTTTAACTTTTAAATCAAGTTGATTTTCAATCTTAGTGACAAACTCCATTAATGTTTCTGATGTTTCATTCTTTTGTTTTAAGAAAAAGACCCATGTGAATCTAGTGAAATCATCCACAATCACCAAACAATATTGCCTTTTGCCAATGCTCATCACATTGGTTGGACCAAATAGATCCATGTGAAGCAATTTGAGTGGTCTTAAGTTTGTGTTGATTGTTTTGGATTTATGTGACACTCTATGTTGTTTTCCTTTATAACAAGATGAAAAATGATTGGAACAATAAAATTCTCTTTTTGGAAGTCCAATGACTAGGTCATTTTTCACCAATTTGTTCATGTTCTTCATGTTGGAATGAACAAGCCTTCTATGCCACAACTGAGATTCATCTTTTGATGACTTAGACAGCAGGCATGTTTCATTGCTTGTGAGTGCAGTATTATTCATATCCAAAACATATGTGTTCCCTTTTCTTGATGCTTTAAGAAGGATCCAGTCTTCTGAAATGGTAAAACCTGGCTTAAGAATATAATAGTTAGTGTTATCAAATAAAGTGGTATAATTTTGATCACAAATTTGAGATACACTCAGTAAATTGTATTGTAAATTTTCACAATAATTTACTTTCTGAAGCTTGAGTACACCATTAGTTACCATTCCTTCACCAATAATTTTACCTCCCTTCTTATCCCCACCAAATGCCACATAGGAGGCATTTTTATGTTTAAAATCATGGAGTAGAGAACAGTTTCCTGTCATATGCCTGGAACAACCACTGTCAACATACCACTTGTTGTCAGTCCTTCGTGTTTGTTCCTGCATACATAAAGAAATCAATTAGAATGGGGAACCTAAGCCTTAATGATCTTGGGTTTACCACTAGTATCTAAAATTGTTACTCTCTCATGAATGAGTCTTGAGGATTCAGTGTTAACTTTAGACTCAATTGTTTCATTATGTTTTGTTTGTGGTGAGGATGACTCTGTTGAAGATGAGCTTGTGGAACCTTGTTCTTGTTTCTCAATCCCTTCTTCTTTCACCTTCTCTTTGTTTGGCTTCTGCTTTGATTTTGATGATGATCCCTGGTTGAAGAAAGTTTCATCATCTTTTGATTTTGATTGTGATATTTGAGTACCTTTTTCAAAATGATCAAAGAAAGTGTCATTAGCATTTGCTGTCTTCTCTGTCAAATCCACCTTCTTGTGAGGTGTTTTGAGTTGAGGATGTGGTTTTGCTTTCTTCTTCAAAGGCTTACCATCAGCAAATGGTTGCTTCTTTGTTTTTGGCAGCTTTTGTTTTTGCTACTGTTTCTTTGGCTTTGAATCTTCTGGACTATCACTTGATTGAGAGTCTGATTCAGCCTTCTCTGATTGTTGCTTCTTTGTGCTCTTTGTTTTGTTCTTTTTGTTAAAATAACATTCCTGAGTTTAAATGGTTATTTTTGTTACAAATTGCACAGTGTTTGTTGAAGTAACATTCATAAGTCATGTGATTGTTCATATTGCAAATAGAACAGTAGCTGCTGAAGTAACAATCTTCAGTGTTGTGATTTTTCATGTCACACCATTTACAATACTTTTTTTCTTCCTCATTTTCATGGACACTCACCTTCTTCTTCTTTTTCTGTTCTGCCAATTCTTTTTCAAACTTGGCAGCTGATGAATCCTTGCTTTTCCCTGACATGATATCAAAGGGTTCTTGTTTAGCAGCAGATAACTTTTGTTTCTTAAGATTCACAATCTTTTGTTGTTTGGCTTTCTTGATGTTTGTTGATTTTTGCTTCCGCTGATCTTCCACCCGGATTCAACAGAGTTTTGCTTCAGGAGATCTGTTACGGATGTTGATTGATCAGCATTTTTCTTCTTCCAGAGATCTGCTACGGATGTTGATTGATTAGCATTTTTCTTCTTCCGGAGATCTGTAGGTGGTGTTTTCTTTGCTTTTTCTGCGGAAGGGATTTTGATTTCTTCCGTAGATGTGAGTTTCACACTATCTTCAGTTGATGATTTTTGCTATTTGTTAAGCTCATGAAAACCTTCATTCAGTTGAGCTATCCTCTTGCAGATTGTTTTCAACATATTTCTTTGCTTAGGAGGATAAGGCAGCTTGGTTTCTTCAAGAACTTTGGAAATGATTGGTTCAAATGAAATATTCTTACCAATACCCAATTCATCCACAATTTTCTCAACATGTTCATCAGAATCATCCAAGTCATCATATTCATCATAGTCAAATTCTGAGTCATTTTGTTTGACTTGTTCTGATTCAGAAGACTCAGTTTCACTCACCTCAGAATCATTAACATTTATCAAGTGATTAATTTTTGTTTCAAAGTTGGTGCTTAGCACAAAATGGTTTGATAAACTGTTTGTCATTGACTCAGGTAAGGGTGTGTAATTATCATTCAGAGGAGGTGCAATAGCATTGAATACTAACCCATACCTGTTCTTTGATTCAATATGAGAATTTAATAATTTCTCATATTGCTGAGATGACATTTGAAACTTCTGAAGTTTCACTTCAGTTGATGCATGATCAAACATGGATTTTGTTAAGGAAGTGGTCAAATGCTCAACTTGGGCTTTTAAGTTGTAATTTTCAGAAACAAGTTTATCTAAATCTTTTTGCAAAGAGTTGATTTTGATTTGATATAGTTTATGCTCTCTTACATGAGATTCATTTAAAACCATTGTTTCTTTTACTTTGTTGGCCAGTTGTTGAGCATGGACTCTATATCTTTCAACTTCCTCAACACACATTGATGAACACAATCTATCTCTTACCTCTCTAGCCATAGGTAGGACTTTGTTCTCCATGTTGGCCATTAGAGCCTGATTTTCTTCCAACACCTCCTTCTTATACATGCTCTAGTCACATGTTCCATCTTGCAAAATTATAAGCCTAGTTTCTTTGGAATTGCTTGGCCCTACTGATGAACTTGTGGTTGGTGGGGATGAGTTAGTTAACTGAGGCTGTCTGAAGGATCTTGGAGTTGATGATGGTTGATTAGATTGATGTTGATGAGATTGATGTTGCTGATTTTGCCTCATGTCAGAAGTTGATTGTTGATTGCACTCTCTTGAGAAATGTCCATAGAGATTGCATTTGAAACAACTCACCTTTGACTTATCAACCCCAATCTTAGTTGTTCTACCTGCTGCGGCCAAGTTTTTATTTCTCGTCAGATACTGCTTGGCTCTATATGCAATCATTGCCATTTGCCACTGGATATCCATTTCTTCTACTTCATCTGGATGAAGTTCTTCCAGGTCTTGTTGACAAATGTTAGCAGGTGTTAGAGTGCTGCCCAAATAAGCTTGGAAGCTTGAACTGAAGGCTGCAAATGCTGCTTTTTGTTCTTTAGAGTCCAGAATCACAGTGATGGGCTCTGCTTGATTGTTGTTGTTGGATGAAGTCTTTGCTGATGATGCAGTTGAATCCTGTCTTTCATTAGATCTTCCTTTTTCCTTTGCTGATTTACTTTGAGAGGATGATTTTGAAGGCTTTAAGGCATAAAAACCAACTTTTTCCTCATCTTCACTCAAAGTACAGGAACTGTCATTATCATGGTTAGAAATAAAAGCACTTCCAGTGCTTTTAGTTTCTTTAAATTGATAAGGACTAACATATGATCTCACACTCTTGTTTCCTGACTTTTCATCCATTTCAAGAGCTTCCACTTTAGCTACCAATGTATCTAAACCAATGGTTTTGAGATCAAAAGTATTCTCGAACATGGGTACAGTCTGCTTCCAACTTTCAGGCAAAGTATGGAGCATCTTTTTGTTTAACTCCTCATTGGTATACTTCAATTCCAAGATGTTCATCTCGGTCACCAATTGCATAAACCTGTGGAGTTGTTGAGGAACTAATTCTCCCTCAATATGATAGAATGTTTCATATTAGGAGCGAAGAGTATCCTTCCTTATGCTTCTGATTTCATCACTTCCTTCACAAAGAGTATGCAAAATCTTCCATAATGAATTTGCTGTTTTGTAGTTCTCACACCTGATTAGTATATCTTCAGGTAAAGCCATACTAAGTAAACTGTATGCTCTAATATCGACTTTAACCTTTTTAACATCCTCACGTGATAGATCTTTTGTATTTATGGGTTGATTATTGTCTTTATAATCCGGTCCAAGAGCTGGTGGAATATAAGGACCTTCAGTTATTGATACCCACAAATTAGAATCAGTGTAATTCACATGATTCCTGAATTTGATTTTCCAGGGTTTAAAATCCGCTTTAGTTTCCAACTTTGGGGGTTGGAATGATGATCCACCAAAAGAATTACTCATTTTGGCTAATGTATTAATTTTCAACTAAAACAGACTTCCTTTTGCAATGAACTAATTAATGACAAACTCTTAATTATCGAATAATTAAGTTGTTGTAGTCACAAATCAGTCAATCCTCTTAATGAATATTAAGATTAATATCAAATCGAGAATGTTTGTTGATATGTTTTTGTTCAATTGAACTGAACAATTGTTGATTATCAATCAATAACACAGATCTACGTATCAATTAATGAGAATGTAGATTAATGTTAACCGAGCAATGTAACAGTACTCGCTGAACGATAAATCACAGTTTGATTGTTTTAAATTGATTTACACCAAAACGTTGAGTATAATGCCTTTGTTAGCTATCAATAAGTCTAACTCAACATATATGTTGATCAGTTCATTCTATAACACCTTTGAATCTGAGTTATAAACTCTCAAGACGTTATGAACACTCAAAAGCAATTTTACTCAAAACCAATAGATCTGGTCAGAAAACTGATAGATCGAATGATATAAACATTTAATCAAACAAATCTAACACAGATAGATCAATCGATCTAAATCAATGAGCACCAGGCTCTGATACCACCTGTGAATCCAAGGATTGCAATCAGGAATTATCAGGTTAGACTTAGTTCGAACAATGATCGCGGAATTATCACTATTCATTGTTTGATTGATTGAATACGAAATAACAATTGCAGTAATAAGTAATAATGAAGAACAGAACAATTAAGTGCAATGAATGAACAACTACGATTTGATTCAAAAGTATTTCATTAAAAACAGATTAATGATTACGGAAGAACAAATAATAATTGATGATGATCACGGTTGCTATGTTTCTATTGATGATTTTGGTGTAAATGATGTTTCGGCTGCTAGGGTTTGATCGTGATTGATTGATGTATTGTTATGTATTCAGCCGTCTTTCAAAGTGTGAGCCTATGCCTTGTATTTATAGGCTCAGGAATTTACTGTTAGGGTAGCAGTGAATTTCTTGGAAACAGTAACTTTCTTATCGTGGTAAGAAAGTTACTCAGAGAATGTTATGATGTGACACAATCTCTTACTGAGTTAAAGTCGTCCGTAGGAGTTGACCTTATGACATCACTCAGTATTTGACTTGTTGACTTGAAGTACTTGGTGAAGTACATGCAAGTGTTGGTCTTCCATAGATCATTAGTCTTCCGTAGGAGTTATGCCTTCCGTAGGAGTCTTCACTTGGTAGACTTCATCTGCAACAAGTTGTTCTTCCGCAGAAGATCCTCGGATGCACTTTACTTTGTTTCGAAAGATTATCTACGAAAGAACAAAAATGTTCATTCGTAGATGTTTGTTACACTTGATCAATTTTGTGAAATTGACTAAGTATACTGTTAAACCTGCAATCACACATATAAATCAACACAATTATGGGTTAACCTATCAGGACTAGACTCAACATAATCAATTCCTTCCTCTTAAGTGTAACCTTGGGCAATGAGCCTTGCTTTGTTTCTAATGACAATCCCTCTGTCATCTGCTTTGTTTCTGAAGAGCCATCTTGTGCTAATGACATATTGACCTTCAGGTAGGTCAACCAATTTCCATACTTCTTGCTTTTTAAATTGTTATAATTCCTCTTGCATGGCCTCTATCCAACTGTTGTCTTTTAGGGATTCAGTGATGTTTTTAGGTATAGTTAGGGATAAGAAGCAGGAGTACAAACAAATGTTTGTTATATCAGATTGTGTGCGTGTCAATTTGACATTGAGGTCACTTGTTATATTTTCTAATGGATGATATTTGTGAGCTCTGGTTGTTTCAATTTGATCAACAGGAATACTTAAATCAAGATTGATAATTGTTTGATCTGGTGTGGATAGTTTTGCAAGGGTATTGGAGATGGTGGGATTTTTTGTTTGTGAATGATCATTGAATGATTGTAGTGAATCATGAAAAAAATCTAGGAGTTCATCATCATGATGTGTGTCTGGTAATGAATGATAATCATCATCTTCTTCAACCATGCCTAGTTGTTTTGACCTTGTTTGCTTGTTTTGCTGAGGGTCACTAGTTGGTTGTGGTTGATTGATTACTCGTGGAAAAGATGATGGACTTGATGTTGAAGTTCCTCTTATGTGTTTGGTTGATCTTGAGGTGGAGTAACTATTGTACTAGAAGGAGTGACGTTTGGTCTCCTTCGAGGATCAGCAGTTAAAGGAACATCATTTGAAGGAGGATGTAACATTGGATATTTAATGTCTTCTTTTGTACTTGTAACATCAAAATAAGATGTGTCAAATGATTTTGTTAGTGAATCAATGTCAAACAACCAGTCTGATCCAATGACTTTCTTTGTGAAAGAATATTCATTAAAGACAACATCAGTTGATTCTTCCATAATGTTTAGTCTTGGATTGTATACTCTGTAAGCTTTTGAGCTTCCGGAATGTCGAACACAAAATCCTTCGTCTGCTTTTGGAGCAAACTTTGATAGATGTTCTCTGGTGTTTAAAATTGATACAGAACATCCAAACGCCTTAAGGAAGCCTATGAATGATTTTCTTTTAAACATTAGCTCATAAGGAATTTTGTTTTGTTCTTTAATGATTAATGTTCTGTTTTGAATGTAGCAAGCTGTGTTGATTGCTTCAGCCCAGAAGGATATGGGCAATACAAAGTCACCTTTAACAAGTTGATTCATTTTGTTATAATTAGAGTGACCCAACCGTCTATGCCATAATTGGGAAACATCTTCTGATGCTTTTGATAATAAACATGTTTTAGGGGTTGAAGCTGAAACAGAGTTCATATCAACAATGTATGTGTTGTTATGATGGGGTGTTTTCAAAAGGATATATTCTTCAGGTATTTGAAAACCCGTCTTGAGGATGTAGCAATTGTTGGAGTCAAATAATGTTGCATATCCCTTATCACATATTTGGGATACACTTAGGAGATTGAACTGGAGGTTTGAACAGTAGTTGACATTTTCAAAGCTGATCAACCCATTTGTGACTATTCCTTTACCAGTTATCTTTCCTCTTATTTTATCAACTCCGAATGCTACATTTCCTCCATGTTTGCTCTTAAAATCCCGAAGGAGGGAACAATTGCCAGTCATATGCCGAGAGCATCCACTCTCAACATACCAGATGTTGTCAGGCCTTCGATGATGTCCCTGCAAGAAGAAAGAAATTAATTAGAAGGTGCAACCCAAGCCAAGATGGTCTTGTGTTTTCCGTCCTTTCACATTGCATAAATTTCTTCATGAGTGACATTGTCTGCTGGTTTATGAGGTCTAGACATACTAGATTTCCTGTGATTATTTTTGGCTCTATCGGGAGAAGTACTTTGAGCTCTTCTCCTAAGAGTGCCAATGTCTGATTGATCTCTATTTTGAGACTTATGTCTCCTGTGTGTTTGTTTAAAGTTGTCATAAAATGATTTGTCATTATTTAATGCAACTTTTGTGTGAGGAGTTTGTTTTGGAACTCCTCCTTTGTTCTTGTTAGGAACAAATGATTGTTTTTCATTTTGCTTTTCAACTAGAACTTGTTTGTTTTGTTTCTTATTTTTCTTATTGAAAAAGCAATTTGCTGTGCTGTGATTGTTTCTTTCACAAATTGAATAGTAATTGTGAAAATAACATGTTTTAGTACTATGATTGTTCATGTTACAGTACTTGTAATATTTACCATATTTGCACTTGTAAGTGGTATGAGTATATTGATCACACCACTTGTAGTATGGTAAATTTGTAGTGCCTTGTTTGTTTACAACTTTTGATTTTAAGTTAGACTTTAAAGGAATGTCAAAAGTTACAGTGGATTGTGTGGACTGAACATGGATTTTTCCTTTACCTTTTTGCACTTGTTTGGTGACTTGCGTGGAAGAGTCAGATTTTCTTCCACCAGAGCAGATGTCAAAACCTTTAGTCTGCTTTGTTTGATTAATTTGAGTATCAACCACACTTGAATCTTTAGTGGTTTCAGTAATTGGTTAATCTGACTCATCATTCAGTAGATCAACATCATCTTCATCATCACTTGTTTGTTGATCAAACTCATTACTTTCACCTTGATAAAAATCTGTTGGTTTGATGTGAGGGGGTGCTTGGCTTTTAACAAATTTGATCATTGGTGTTTTTGAAATCAATGCTGATTTTGATGATGATGATGATGATGATGATTGCTTTGAATCATTAGTCCGGTCATGTGGGTCAAGAGACTCACCTTGTTTATTTATCATTGATTCAGGTAAAGAAATATAATTATCATTGTAAGAAGGATTAACTTTATTAAATCCTAAACCTAAAGGGTCCTTGAATGCCCTTTGCTGAGCAAGAAGTTCTTCAAACTTCTTGTTGCTGACTTGAAACTTTTGAAGTTTCATTTCAGTTTCAGCTTGTAGTGTTTTTGACTGAGTCAAAGATGCAGAGAGTTGCTCAACTTGAGATGCAAGTGATAATTTTTCAGACATCAATTTGTCCAAATCATTTTGTAATGAAAGAATTTTGATTTCATATTGTTTTTGTTCTGTTTTTAAACTTTCATTTAAAATGTTTATTTCAATAACTTTCTTGGAAAGTTTGTCTGCATGTTCTCTGTATCTCTTGACTTCGTCAATGCATGTTTGTGAACAAAGATTTTCTTTCACCTCTTTCGGGATTTCTGTGATCTTATCTTCAATATTTGCCATAAGGGCATGATCCGGAGATTGGATCTCAGCTTCATACATGCTCCAATCACACTCACCATCTTGTTTGATTATCATGGCTGAGGATTTTAAGTGTTGATTAGGGCTATACTGTGTGATTTGAGTTGGAGTTGGTGCTGCTGGAATGCTAATAGGAGGTGGAATTTGTTTGTTTGTTTGGTAGCTGCTTGATGCTTGTGCTTGGTTGTTGTTTCTGTCAACTCTTGGTTGTTGGCATTCTTTTGAAAAATGTATAGTTGACAATTGTAGCATCTCACTTTTGTTTTGTCAAAACCAATCTTGGTTTTCTTGTCCATGTTCAATCCCCTGTTTCTTTGAAGAAATCTTTTTGATCTATAGGCAATCCTTGCCATAGACCACTGAAGATCCATTTCTTCAACCATTTCTGGTGGTAGTTCATCCAAATCTTGTTGGATGATTTGTGATGGTGTAAGGTTTGCTCCCAAATAAGCTTCAAAGCTTGTGGAGAAGGCTACATAAGCTACTTTCTGTTCTTCACATTGCCAAATAATTATGAGAGCATCCATAGGTTTCTTAAACTTATGAATGTTTTGGGTCTTTGTCTATTGTTGTTTGTTTGAGTTTGAGACATGAGGAAGATGTTTGCTTTGAGATGTAGCTTCATGAGAAGCATGAACACCAGTCTTTTTAGACTTTTGTTTGGTGTTGGATGATTCTAGAGCTGAGAAAAAGGAAGTTTCACTTGAATCTAAAAATTCTTCATCTTCATCTTCTCCAGTGCATGTCAAGAATGATTTGTCTGTTTGTTGAATTTCTTTAAACTTGTATGATCCCACATGTTTGATAGTGCTGTTGTTTCTGGATCTTTCATCAAGTTCTAGTGTTTCAACTTTAGCAACTAGAGCATCTAGAGTTAAGGCTTTAAGATCAAATGTTGCCTTCATCAGAAAGACTTATTGAGTCCAACTCTCTGGAAGAGTGTGCAATATTTTTTTTGTTAATCTCCACAGATTTATACTTTAGTCCATACACTATCATTTCATTTACAAGTTGGACAAATCTGTGAATTTGCTGTGGATTTGATTCTCCTTGTATGTGGTGGAAGGTTTCACACTGGGTTCTTTATTTTTCTTTCTTAATCTCCCCGATCTCTTCACTTCCCTCACACATAGTGTGAAGTACTTTCCACAATTCATGTGCTGTTTTGAAATTTTCAACGCTTGTTAAAATTTCAAATGGCAAAGTCATTGCAATATGTTGTATGCTTTCATGTCTGTTTTGACTCTTTTTAGGTCATCACCAGCGACACTTTTCAAGCTTACTGGTTTTTGTATGTTATAGTCTGGACCTAGAGTCAATGGTATGTATGGTCCCTCGGTTATGGATGTCCATAGATCCGGGTCTAGAAAGATAATCCAATTTCTAAACATAATCTTCCATTGTTTGAAGTCAGCTTTGTTCTTCAGTCTTGGTGGTTTAAGACGTTGTTTGATATTGAAATTTCATCAGACATGTTTGTTAAATTTTAACCTAACGGTTTAAGTCAAATTTAATTGATTATTTAGCATGGTGCTAAATTTGTTTTTATCCTAAGGTCACTAGGATTTGTTTGATATTTTTGTTCATTTTTAACCTTTACTGAATAGAAGGAATTAATTAATTTGAATTAATTAACATCCAAGGAAATGTCACTATTATGTCTCGGTTAAATAAAGGGAATATGCTGTTAAGGATGTTAAATCTGACAGAAAAGTCAAAACCCTTTAATTAATCCGGTCAACTAGGTCAAAACCCTAAAAACAAATATTATGTTTTAAAAGTTAACTTTAGCGGATCAAAAGCAATGTTTTCAAAAACTCAAAAGAAGATTTGTTTCTTCTTTGATTTTGATGATCAAACAACACAATCACCGGAGATTGTGAAGTTTTTTGAATGATCAAAACTAGGGTTTTCCTACGGTTTGTTGGCGGCTGTATTGTTCTTCACAAAATCAATAATTGTTTTGTTGATTGAAGAGCAAAAACCTAATTCAAGTGTGTATATACTTGAATATGATGAGTTTAATCATTTTGAATGATTAAAATTGTTTAAAACAATGTTTGTATGATGAAAACTTGATGAAACAGTGCAAGAATACTGTTTTATCAAAAACCCTTAGAACTGATGAGGTTTTGAGGTTTTGGGATGATTCTGTTTTGAAAAACAGTATTTGAATGTTGTTTAGAGCCTTAATAATCACAAGAGCTTCTACACAATGCACAAGAACAGATTAAGAAATCATGTTTTTCAGCATTTGATGAATGTTTAGAGTAGAATATGTATTTGTGATGATTTTCGGCTCAAAATGTATGTTATGAAGCTAATGAACCACGGATATCAAGATGTTGAAAGAAAGGATCGAAAATCAGTGATTGATTTGAGCCAAGGCTCTGATACCACCTGATGAAATCAAATAAACCAACAACAATAACCAACTAGAAATGATGAAGTTTGTTGAATGATTTCCCCAAGGATCTTTTCAAATCTCTCAAATCAACAAAACAATAATCATAGTGCGGAAACCCATGATAAATGCTATGACATCAGTGTATGGATGTGTGTGTATGATTGTATAATTGCTAGTGTTTGGATGATGAGAATAATCTGCTTGTTTGTATTGATTTGTTCAAAAAGCTTACTAAGGATTAGGGTAGTATGCTATTTATAGCTTATACACAAAGCTATCTATAATTACTAAACTACCCTTACGTAAACGAAAATTACATAAAATCCTAAGTCTATAAGTTGTCCGCTGTGGATGATAGACTGTCCGCTGTGGAATCTAAGTAATCCGCTGTGAAGAGGAATAGGCTGTCCGCTGTGCCTTGGATGCTGTCCGCTGTGAACACTTGTATGTTTGTCTTGATAGTCGTCCGCTGTGGAGTGTTCATCCGTTGTGGATAGAACATCTGCTGTGGAGTTGTTCATCAGTTGTGTACTTTGTTCATCCGCTGTAGACACTTGGGAAGTTCTTCATCCGCTGCATGGACTTGGTCATCCGCTGTGGGCATGTCTTCATCCGCTGCCGATACTTAGCAAAAATTATCTTCTATCTACAAACCTGAAAAAGAAATTTAAGCTATATCAGTGTATGATTTGAGTGTTAATGATGCTAATGTGTTAGTTAATGATTGTTTGAATATTAAAAAACATTATGATTGATTGTGGCAAGCATTATCCTTTTAATGCATTTGTTGAGTCCAACAATATACAAAGGTACATTTATGAAACATTTATAATCATGTAAATACACTTTTATATCGCCTGTTGAGTTAAAATAAAATATGAAAAACAAAATCATACAAAACCAAACATGATAAAATAAAATGCATATAAAATAATGTGTGCATTACATGTGACAGTTAATTAAGAAAAATACATGTTGAGTAGGTCTGAGTTAAAAAGTATAGGTTGACTAGATAGAGTAAAAAATAAGTAAAATTTTAAAAATTAACAAAATATAAAAAATAATGATGGTATGAAGCAATTTTCTATGGATGTATGTTTAAAAATAATAGAATTATTACCGGTATTGTAGGTTAAGATAAAAAAAAAAGTTATGCATGTTGAGTGAAAAATAAAAAATAAAAGAAAGGATTTTCGTAGATTTAAAAATGCATGTTGAGTGAAAAAAAGAAAAAAAAAAGGAATTAGTAATAAAATCTAACGATTTATTATATTTAAAAAATACATGTTGAGTACTAAACATTTTTAGTGGAATGTTTACAATTTTGTATGCATTCATTAAAAATAATTAATTTTGTTGCTTTGAATCATTTTGTATGGTTGCTAGGCTTTTCTAAATTATTTTGTTATAAGTTTCATCACTATTTTGCGTCTATTAATATTTAAATTATTGTCTTGTATTTGTAGTAATATATATTGATTATTTTGAACTTATTTAATGATATCCAATTTAAATAAAAAAAAGTTCTTGTATCATGAATAATTAAATTTTTATATCAAAAGAAAAAAAAGGTTTCACGTGTTCTTAACTTTTTTATTTATAATAAGTATACTTATATTGATTTATTATTCCATTTTATGTTCCTGTAGACTAGATTATGAAATAGCGGATTAACATGCAATTATAGATGAACATGACTTTGTTTGTCGGTAGCCCTCACGTACACCGTATGCAGTTTTACAAATAATTTAATAATATTTAAAGACATTTAAATAACTAAAAAAATAAATTTTAGCATAGTGGTTTTAAAAAATGATGCCTTGAAGAGATATAGAGATAGAAAAATGAAAGATTGAGTTTTTAAAATAGATAAAAAAAAATTTATGGGTTTGATGATAAGTAGTATACTAACAAAAAAAATCTTCTGAAAAGAGTTGTACTTGACAAATTGACTAGGTATACAATTTGACTATAATACCTCTCGATGGATGTTTTTTAAATGATGAAGTGGCATCATATAACCACATACATGGTTTAACCAGTTCTTACAAATAAGGTGGGTTAACACAAGATCCCTATATATATATATACTAAAATTAACGGTGAATTTTCTTTGAAAAAATGACGTCGTGAAAAAAAGGTTTGAACATTTTTAAAAAAAAAGGGGGGGGGGGAATGTCATGTGACTTGAATGTCATAAGAAATGTATAACTCATATTGGTTAATAGAGTTCTCACAAAAAAGTATGTTTCTCAAGATAACCCTACCCTATATATATATATACATAAGGGCTGCTTCAAATAAAAAAAATCATTTGCCTAAAAAACCTAAGAAGCAATATGGGATTGACATATGGCAAAATTTAAATAGAATAGGAAGGGTAATATTGTATTTAACAATCCGCAACATATAAAGAGCATCAAAATTATTTTCTTATAATTTCTTCAATCTGTTCCTAATCTCAATTGATTTTATTCATCTTTTCTTTAGCTTTTTGATTTCATTCAATCAGAACTCAATCCAATTTCAATATAAAATCAATTTCTTCTTCTAGATCTGTGTGTTCTGATCAAAACTAAATCTAATTTTAAATTAAAATCAACTTAGAACAAAGGTAGTTTAATAACTTAGAACAAAGGTAGTTTAATATTATATTTATTTTTTTTATTCGAAACCCACTCCAAACATCACAAAACTATGATGTTTGACGCGAAGCAGCACAGACTGCGCTTTTTGACGAAAAGCAACACAGAACTATGCTGTTTGACGCGAAGCAGCACAGAACTATGTTGTTTGACGCGAAGCAGCACAGAACTATGCTGTTTGACGCGAAGCAGCACACAACTGCGTTGTTTGACGCGAAGCAGCACACAACTGCGCTGTTTGACGCGAAGCAGCACACAACTGCGTTGTTTGACGCATGTTTTGACGAAATACAGCACAAACAGTTCTATGTTATTTTAGTGTAAATAACACATAAATTTATGTTATTTTATATAATCTTTTTACACTAAACAAAACAAAACATGATCACTTACCGTAAAATAATATATAACCTAAAACAATATATAAGGTGTTTTCTTATCGTAAAATAATACAAATTTAGAATAATTTCAAGTGAAGTTTTAATATTAGAAAACCCAAAACATTATGTTTTACCCTAAACCAGAACATAACATGATTATTAACTCTAAAACAATACACAATGTGTTGTTTTACCCTACAACAGCACATAATGTGTTGTCTTAACGTTAAATAGCACAAAAGTGTTGTATTACGACAAAACAGTACATAATGTGTTGTTTTTATCATAAAATAGCACATTTTCGTAATAACGATTTTTTTATTTAAAAAATATTGCAATACTATACTCAAATTAAAGAGGATAAAACGCTGGATTTTATGGTGCGATTAATTTTAAAAAATAATATCGTATAAAAAAGTTACGAACGTTTAAATAAAGTGGGGGAATTTGAAAAAAAGTCAACAAAAGTGGCTTTCCCATACTACCCTTGGTACCATTTTTATGCCTAAAAATTGATCTTAACCATCGATTAATTAAATAGATGGCTAAGATATTTTTTTAGGCTTTTCAGTCAAATTCATTATTTTATTTTAACTAACCCCTATATATATATATATATAGAGAGAGAGAGAGAGAGAGAGAGGTTGGTTAAAATAAAAAAAGTGGTGTTTGTATACATGTTATGTATATGATCATTGCTTATTAAAAAGTGGTGTTTGTATACATGCTATATATATGTAACTGTTTGTGTACACAACTACATATATTTAATCTAAGTGCTTTCATATGTGCTGGTTAGTTTTATACTCTTTTTTGTTGTAATTTGTATTAGCTTACATATATGTAAGTTAAGTTATATTATGTAATATACTGATACATATATGTATCTTAGTTACCAAGCTGATAAAATATTCAGATTATTGCACTTTGAGGCTCATATGTATTTTTTTTATAAGTACATGCATTTAGTTTTAAAATTTAAAAGAGAGATGAAAAAAAAAAAGAAAGAGAGAGAGTGTTTATAGGGATTAGATTAATTAAAAGTGAAAGTATCCATACATATGTAAATGTGTTTTACCTATTATACCCCTACAACCCTATAAATAAATCCTTTAATTATCAATTATTTACAATCTTGTCATTATGTGATCTCAACTATAGATTACACCAATCAATAGTGGATTCGTGGTTTTCTTAGTTTTCTTGTAAAAGATTGTTTTCTCTTGAACCCTCCCTAATATATATATATATATATATATATATATATATATATATATATATATACACACACACATATATATATATATACATATATATATATATTTCTATTTTAGTAAAAGGGTAACTAGATGTGACACGTGTCAACACCATATTTTTTTTTCACCAAATTTTACGCTTATTTCTCCTATTAAATAATCATATTAATTACTAATAATACTATTTAATTCTTTTTAAAATTAAAGTACTTTTTAATAAATTAAGAAAAAGAACTTTTCATTAATGTTATTTCTAAGGAAACTGATTCTATAAAATAAGAAATTTTTTAAAACATTAAACTTTTTTAATAATACGAAATACTTTTAAATTAGTTTTTTAAAAAGTATAATCTTTATAAAAAAAATAATTAAAATTAATAGATATAATAAGAAGGTGTAACTTCCTATTTAATGGATGAAAATGCACACTTACGAGAAAACTATGACCAACAGAAAGACTGGTTGGGATGCCACTTCTCTAAGAAGCTCATCAGCAATTACAAGCATCATAGCTAGAAGGCCTTTCAACTTTGCTGCACAAGTACTGAATGGCATGATTTACAATTTAACTGAGGTGAGAAACAAGTTCCTGATGTTTCCAAGATTCCTTCGGATGATGATTGATGATCTTTTACCGGTCATTTCAAAAGATTCGTTCAGATGATGATTGATGATCTTCACAAGGATTAAGTCAAGTCTATATCATGGAGCTGAAGTGCATATGCCTCCCCACATGATCAACCATGAACTCCCTGTTCCTGATGTCTTTATGAGGATTCCAGGACAAGATGAACCAACCATGATATTCCATAATGTTATTCATTAACAACCAAACATCCAACAAGCACCAATCATCCAAGAACAACAACCTGCACCTGAACCTGAACCAATTATTAAGTAAGAACAAGCTCAAGAACAAGAACAAGAACAAGAACAAGAGCAATTTCATGCTGAACATCACATGCCCTCTCCATAACATAGCCCAAACATTTCTGATCAACAAACATAATCATCACTTTTAAGAGATATTGATGAATCTTTAGCAGAACAAGCACATACACAAGAAGAAGTTGGTGCATCTTATCAAATTGAGCAAGAACAAGCAGAAACTAGTGCTTATGATGAGCAAATAGAAGGTGAAGATCAATCAAGTGAGATTCCAACTAAAGAAGAAATTGAGTACTCCAAAGTGTTTTTATTCACTGAGTACAATAAGTTCATTGAAAGATCAAACAACAGAGCAAAGAAGTCGAAATAGAAACTATAAAGTAAAGATGAAGAGATTAATAAGCTGAAAGCTGATCAAATAGCTCAAAAGTTGATTGTTCAATTCCTAGAACAACAATTAGATCAATCAAAAGGGAGAGATAAAAGAAAAGGATCAAGATCTTAATAGCACAAGATTAGATGTTGCTTATCTTACTAAGCAATTAGATGCTAAAGACACTAAGACAGATGGGCTGAAAAAGATGATCTATGCTCAATCTGAAGAAATCAACAGACTAAATAGGGAGCTTGTGTATGCAGACACTCAACTGAATGAGTCAGAACATTCAGAAGGTCAAGAATAAGACCTGAGTGATGATTTTGAAGAACAGATCATATCTCAAGCAGAAGAGATCAGTTCAAGGGAAACTGAAAAAGCAATCATAATCCTTGAGGAATCTTACACAATGGATCAGTTGTTTAGTGAAACAAATCCATTTGAAAACATTCATTATTCACCTATACTTAGACAACACTTTCACTCTCAAGAGCCTCAAATTGAAGAAACAAGCAATGTTCTTGTCAATCCTCTGTCTGAAAAGCAAAAAGAATTAATCAAACAATTTTCTGAATCAGTGATAGACCAACAAGCATCATCATCACAACAACCTCTTAAAACTTACTCAAGAAAAAGAAAAATGCAGTATTTGGCTGCTTTGGTAAAAGGGAAGGAAAAGGTTCAAGATATTGATGAACCAGAATCTCCACCACTTAAGCTGGTGAAAGTTAAAACTGAGCCGGTGGATGAGGATGAGCCAAAACAGAAAACTTCTAAGGCAATAGTGTTAGAAGAGGGTGAAATAGATCAAAAACATGACCAACAAGCTTAGTCTATCATCATTCTAAGTGATTCAGATAAAGATGATGAAGAAAATGATGGAGATGAGAAAATGCAAAACTTGCAAGATCTGTTTACTAATGATCCTCAAACATTAATGGGAATTGAACTAGCATGCAAGAGGATTTCCTTATGACTCATTCATGAACCTTAGCCTCACTGAGGTTAAAGACTTGCTCAAAGATTTTCAAGAAGTAATGAAAAATGAAAAGGAGCAAACATACAAAAGATATAAAGAAACCAAAGATCAACAGGAATTTCAAAAAATCTGCCTAAGGATCCTCAAATAGACAAAATGACATACTCCCATGTTAAAAGTTGTTTGAGTCACACAAGGATGCCTTACAGATCATATGCAGGCAGATCACTTGGACAAATGAAAGATCTTGCAAAAGAAATTTACAAGAATATGTTAACGAGTGCATTGAAGCCTCAAACTACTAGACCTCATCCAGCATCATCATTATCCAGCATCATCATTATCCACCTATCATCAAGCTCCACCTGAGCTTCATCCCATTGAAGAACCCAGACAGTTTTTGCCTCACAGGCTATGGCCAGAAAGAAATGAAATGAGTGAGATGATTAATGAGATGACAAACTTTAAAAAACTCTATGATAGGATAACACTCATAGCATCTGCTGATGAAAAGAAGATTGTGGCATGGAAATATGATGAGATTTGGGATGTTGTGCTTATCAAAAGAGTATCTGGACTTGTCCAGTACTTAACATACATATCTCAACTGGGAGCCCTGAGCTATAAAGACAGATTGCACCTGATGCAGTTAAGAATGGTCAATCACACCAATAATCCCAGGGGAGCTGACTTCTATCATATAATGAGATCATACATGAACAGACAACATCATGAGATGAGAGTGAAAGCAGACAGAGAAGATAAACTTCATATTGTCAAGCTTAGAAGAGAACAAAAAGCTTCAGGCAAACAAGCAGAACAAACTGTTGAACATGTTGATTCAGAGCTTTTGGAAAAGGTTGGTTACCCTATGAGGCCATTAGATTTGAAATTTATCATGAAGAAGATTAAGGGAAATCAATACAATCATCCAATCACCAAATGGCATTATGATGAAACACATATTGAAGTGGTATTAGAATGGAAACTAGAAGGCAAAGAAGCAGAAGACATAAGACTGTGTGACCCAGTTGAAATCAAACTTCTTCATCCATCTTATGTATCATTCCTTAAAACCAAAACCTTCCCTACCATTGAAGATGTTTTATGCAAGGGTGATTGTTGTTACTTCATACACATGCTCAGAATCTTAGGCACAATCTATGTGAATACTGCCTTAAAGCAAAGATTAGAATCAAATCAGCAAGCATTGACACACATTGAAGGTATCACAAGCTTGAGAATTTCTGAGAACAATAATTTGGAAGTGCTTAAGGGTAATCATGTTGTAACCACCTTGGTTAGCAACATTGAAATTCAAAGCCTTGATTAGACAACATTGGAGCAGATGGTGCAGCTTCCAATCAAATACAAGTATGATGACCAGAAGAGTGCAGTTCAATACTTCACTAAACACATATTGAACTGCCTTGATGTTTTAAAGATTACTCCTCTGGCTGATCAACTAAAGGAAGTAGAACAAGATCAGACAATTGAGAAGGATGTAGATGAGTCCTTGAAAGCTACAACAGAAGTGAAGAAAAGTGTTGATGAAGCTGGTCCATCTCATTTATAAAGGTTACTAATAATCAAAGAGAAAAACAAGCAATCAAACACTGTCTAACCATTAAAACAAACTAAACATCCAGAACAAACAACAAACATAACAGATTATCAAGCATACATAAGTATATCATACATAATCAGCAAACAAAACAAACATATTAGACAAACAATCAAACATACCATCAATCATACATAAAGTCATCATACAAGGATAATCTGATAACACATGTGTAATCAGTAAGTCATACAAGTAATCAAACAATCATACATGTAAACAGTCAAACAAACATGACATTTCAAACAAACATAAACATACATAACTGCCAATAAGCACAACATATCAAATAATCAGACAAGTAACACATCATACAAGCAAACATACTCAAATCAGAACATACATCATAATCTGATTACACATGTGTAATCAGAATAACATTCCATCATTCATTCATAATATCAGACAACCATTACAATCATTCATATCAAACACAAACACACATACAATATTACTAACAAACAAAACATTAAATAAGCAAACACTAAAGAGATGGCAACATCATCCTTAGGGGGAGTATTGTTGGACTCAACAAGTGCATTGAAAGGATAATGCTTACCACAATCAAACATAATATGTTCTAACTTTCAAACAATCATGAACTAACATATTAGCATCATTAACATTTAAATCATACACTAATATAGCATAAATTTCTTTTTTAGGTTTGTAGATAAAAGAGAATTTTTGCCAAGTGTCGGCAGCAGATGAAGAAATGCCCACTGCGGATGACCAAGTCTATGCAGCGGATGAAGAACTTCAATCCACAACGAATGAACACTCCACAGCGGACGACCATCAAGACAAACATACAAGTGTTCACAGCAGACAGCATCTAAGACATAGAGGACAGCTTATTCCTCTCCACAGCGAATGACTTAGCTTCCACAGCGGACAGTCTAACATCCACAATGGATGACTTATAGACTTAGGATTTATGTAATTTTTGTTTACATAAGGTAGTTTAGTAATTGTAGATAGCTTTGTGTATAGGCTATAAATAACATACTACCCTAATCCTTTGTAAGCTTTTAAACATTCAATACAAACAAGCATATTATTATTATCATTCAATCACTAGCAATCACACAATCATACACACAAACACTGATATCATAGCTCTAATCATGGGTTTCTGTACTATGATTATTGTTTGTTGATTTGAAAGATTTGAAAAGATCCTTGGGAAATCACTCAACAACATTCATCTTGTGTTGTTCTTGTTTGATTTCATCATATATAAAGAGAGAAGTTAATAATCCTCAAAGGTTAAAAATAAACCCACAAGGAATTCGGGTGTTGAATTCCCAATGAGTAATGAGGATTAAAATTTAAAAGATTTTAGGTTAAATCCTGATGAAATAGAAAAAAAATGTTTTCAAATGAAGAGGTGTACTTACTTAGCAAAAGCTAATAAAAATATGTTTTAAATGTTTTCAGGAAAAGCACCTATAGATGGTTAAAGCTTCGAGTACGTGACTGGACTGACAAAGGAACCCTACTCTCGTTTAATATTTAATACAATAAATACTGTTTTAAAAGTTTGTAAACATTTATGTTTCTTTGTAATACTTTTATATTTATTAAGAAATGACATGTCACTGCGAGTGACAAGTTTTGATGTAAACTGAGACCTAACTACGATATAAATTTTGAAATTGTTTTATATAAAAATAAATAAAAATAAAATAAAATAAAAAAATAAAAAAATCTAGTGTGTTTCAAGTTGGTATCGGAGCACGGTTCGAGAGATTTAAGTATATAAAAAAAATACTTAGACTCGAATCATAAGTGCTACTGATGTAAAAATGAGAGGGTTCAGTCCAGAAGTAGTCCAAGTAAGCTGATAAATGGGGATTTTATATGGGTGCAAAATGAAAACATATGAGAAAATTTTTGTATGTGAAATTTGTGTGTTTGAGATACCATGTGATAGTTGGAAAATCATAATGAGTATAATATATTGTTTTCATACCCGGCCAGTATGAGGGTAATATGTCATATCATTATGAGATTTCAATGATCATATTGTATTAAAAACAACAAAGAGTAAGTGTGTGGATAGGGAGTATATATGCATAAAATTATATGTGTATGTGCTGTATTGTAAATGCATATATGATATTTTTGGCCTTAGATATATTGTTAGTTTTGACCATAACAAAAGTAGTATAAAGGCCTTAGAAAAGTACTTATAAAGAAGAGTTTGATAGAATAAAAATAATATGAGATAAATAAATTATCTATAGATATGGCGGATGAAAGAGGGGAAAATGCGATACAAGGTGGGGGAAGTCGTAACACTGAAAAGCATGTAGATAATGCTTCAGAAAGATCAGTGTATTCATCCCGTCTTAATAATAATACAACGTTTGTACCTGAGGAAATTCATAAACAGATTGCTATTGAGGTAGGAAAGGCATTTGAAGCCAATATCCCATTTCTTCTAGCCAAAATACAAAATTCTATTGGAATTATACTAGAAGAAAAATTGAAAAAGAATGAAGCGATCGTAGAAAAACCTACAAATAATATGGTAGCAGCACCAACAGTTGAAGTCAAAAAACGTCACTGCACGTATACGGACTTCATGGCCTGTAAAGTGTTACAGTTTAAAGGTGAAATTAATCCTTTGGTGAGCCAAAGATGGATAACAGCCATGGAGACTATTTTTGATACGTGTCATTATGATCCGTGTGATGAAGTGATGTTCGCGACAAACCAGTTCTTTGAAAGAGCTAAAGACCGGTAGGATATGATTAAAAAGGAGAAAGGAAGAGAAAGAATTAGAAGTATGTCTTGGGAAGAATTCAAACCCAATTTGTTATAAATGTGGGAAACCAGGGCATACCACACCAAAGTGTGTCAGCCCTGTAAACTTATGTTATAACTGTTATAAACCCGCTCATATAAGGAATGATTGTCCGGAGCTGAAAACAAGGGATGGTAAGGGTGCAGAAGGATCGAAGGCCATTGAGAATGTGAAACGATTGGAAGCCCCAAAACCACATGGTAGGGCATTTCAAATTACTACGGATGAAGTGAAGGTTGAACCTGATGTTGTCACGGGTACCTTTTTAGTCAACTCCCTTCCTGCATATGTTTTATTTGATTCTGGAGCTAGTAGATCCTTTGTTTCTATAAAGTTTGCCGGCCATAATACTTATGTTAGAAGTAAACTAGTACATGTATTAGAAGTTGACATAGCTAGCGATAAAAGTTTTGTCGTATTTGAAATTTGCCAAAACTGTAAAGTAAAAATTCAAGGCGAAGAATATAATATCGACCCAATTCCAATAGAGTTAAAGGAATTTGATGTGATTATTGGGATGGATTGGTTGTCACAACGTCATGTGTCGATAATTTGCAATCGAAAGATTGTTCAATTTATGTTATCAATGGGAGATCAAGTCTATATCTATGTAGAAAGAAAGAGCAACATAACTGTATGTTCAATGGCGAAAGCCAGGAATTACATACGGCATGGAAATTAAGCATTTCTAGCTTATGTGGTTGATAAAAAAATAAAAGAGAAGAAACTTATTGAAGTTCCTATTGTTAGTGAATTCCCAGACGTGTTTCCTGATGATCTATCAGGTGTTCCACCAACAAGGGAAGTCGAATTCAAAATTGATTTAGTTCCAGGAGCTAAACCTGTAGCAAAATCTCCATATCGTCTAGCACCAAACGAGATGAAGGAGTTGATGTCTCAAATCCAAGATCTATTGGATAAAGATTTCATTCGCCCAAGTGTTTCACCTTGGTGCGCGCCTATCTTGTTCGTTAAAAATAAGGACGGTAGCATGCGAATGTGCATCGATTACCGTGAATTGAATAAGCTGACCATCAAAAATAGGTATCCTTTACCTAGAATTGATGATCTTTTTGACCAACTACAAGGCGCTAACTGCTTCTCAAAGATCGATTTAAGGTCAGGTTATCATCAAGTTAAGGTACGAGAAGAAGATGTACCTAAAACAGCTTTTCGTACTCGTTATGGGCACTATAAATTCATGGTGATGCCATTTGGTTTAATAAATGCTCCAGCTATTTTTTATGGATCTCATGAATCGAGTATGTAAACCTATGCTTGATCATTGTGTCATCGCTTTTATTGATGATATTCTTATCTATTCACGAACCAAAGAAGATCATGATCAACATCTTCGTGAGGTTCTCAATGTACTAAGAAACGAGAAGTTATATGCAAAATTTTCTAAATATGCATTTTGGCTTCGAGAAGTCCAATTCTTGGGTCATGTGGTGAATGCGGAGGGTATTTTGGTGGATCCCGCCAAAATAGAGACTATTATGAAATGGTCACCTCCTAAAGCCCCAACTGAAGTCAGAAGCTTTCTGGGTTTAGCCGGTTATTATCGGCGTTTTATTCAGGATTTCTCGAAGATAGCTTCTCCGTTGACAAAGCTAACTCGAAAGAATTCCAAATTTGAATGGAACCCAGAACAAGAAAAGGCATTCCAACTTTTAAAAGAAAAGTTAACTAAAGCTCCTGCACTTGTATTACCGGAAGGAACAGAAGATTTCATAGTTTATTCTAATGCCTCACGTGTCAAATTGGGCTGTGTGCTTATCCAAAGAGGAAAGGTAATTGCTTATGCTTCACGACAATTGAAGTCACATGAAGCAAATTACCCAACCCATGATCTTGAATTGGTGGCGGTCGTATTTGCATTGAAAATCTAGAGGCATTATTTGTATGAAACAAAGTGAACAATCTATACTGATCACAAAAGTCTGAAGTATTTCTTTGATTGGAAGGAATTGAATATGAGGCAACGACGATGGTTAGAACTGGTCAAAGATCATGACTGTGAAATGCTTTATCATCCGGGAAAAGCTAATGTTGTAGCGGGTGCTTTAAGTCGGAAGAAGAGTTACACTCCGATTAAAGTAAGGTCATATAAACTGATTGTGAACTCAGACTTGTTTAATCAAATTAAAGTTGCACAAATGGAGGCACTAAAAGAGGAAAATCTGAGGCGTGAAAGAATTATTGGTCAAGTTCAATATTTTGAAGAAAATGATAAAGGAATTTAAGTTCGTTTTGGACGAATTTGGATTCCTTAGACTTGTAAGATCAAAACAATGATTCTTGATGAGGCCCATAAATCAAAATATTCAATTAATCCAGGTGCGACCATAATGTATAATGATTTGAAGAAAGAGTATTGATGGCTTGGAATGAAAAGAGATATTGTTAAATATGTTGAAAAGTGCTTGACTTGTTTACAAGTTAAGGTTGAACATTAAAAGCCATACGAGAAAATGCAAACATTAGAAATTCCATTATGGAAGTGGGAGCACATTACGATGGATGGATCTGGTGACGAAACTTCCTAAAACTACCAAAGGATATGATGCAATATGGGTAATTGTTGATCGTTTGACAAAGAGTACTCACTTTATACCTGTTCGTGAGAACTATTCATCTGAACGAATGGCAGAAGTGTATGTTAACGAGGTGGTCTCAAAGCACGGTATGCAATTGTCTATTGTATCAGATAGAGACACGTTTCAATTCAAAATTTTGGAGGAAATTCCAAGAAGGAATGGGCACCAAGTTATTAATCAGCACAACATATCACCCACAGACCGATGGGCAAAGCGAGAGAACGATTCAAACTCTCGAAGATATGCTACGTGCATGTATTGTTGATTTTGGTGGCAGTTGGGACAAATATTTGCCTTTGGCATGGTTCTCTTATAATAACAGTTATCACTGGAGCATTGGAATGCCCCCGTTCGAAATATTATACGGTAGAAATTGTCGTACTCCTGTATGTTGGGGAGAGGTCGGTCAAAGAGAACTTGCTATAAAGAAGTGATGGAGGCGACGAATGAAAAGATTGATCAAATCAGAGCGCATTTAAAGGCGGCTCAAGATTGGCAAAAGTCGTATGCTGATAAACGAAGACGCCCAATTGAATTTCAAGTGGTAGATTATGTTATGTTGAAAGTCTCTCTATGGAAAAGTGTGATTCGTTTTCGAAAGCTTGGCAAGTTAAGTCCACGGTTTATCGGTCCATTTAAAATTTTTACTCGTGTGGGGCAAGTGGCGTATCGTCTTGATCTACCTGATGAATTAAATGGAATCCATAACACATTTCACGTGTCATATTTACGAAAATGCTTGGTTGATGAAACTACGTATGTGCCGTTGAATGAAATAGAAGTGGATGAAAAGCTTAACTACATAGAAAAGACAGTGGCGAGTCTTGATCATAAAGTTAAGCAATTACGAAACAAAGAAATAAGTTAAGTGAAAGTACAGTGGAAACACCGGCGTGGTTCTAATACCACATGGGAAGCCGAAGATGAAATGAGGAAATATTATCCCGAATTATTCGAGGTATGAAGGTTTCGGAGACAAAACCTAAATAAGTGGGGTAGAGTTGTAACATCCTGTGTAATGGATGAAAATAAAATATTTGAAATATATATTTTGAATATTGTTAAACGAGTAAGTTTCGACTCAAATTACTATTGAATTATAAGACACTTAAACAAATAGTGTTATTATCACATAATAATAATAACAACAACAACAACAACAACATATGGGTGTTGAACTCCACATATATAAAAAGGGGAGTAAAATATATGTAAGGATTTCGGGTGTTGAAATCCCAAGGGGTTTGGGTGTTGAACTTCACATATATAAAAAAAAGAGGAGTTAAATATATGTAAGGATTTCGAGTGTTGAAATCCCAAAGGGTTCGTGGAAAAAAAAATTGAACTTCACATATATATAAAAAAAGGAGTTAAATATACGTAAAGATTTCAGATGTTGAAATCCCAAGGGGTTCGGGTGCTGAACTTCACATATATAAAGAGAGAAGTTAATAATCCTCAAGGGTTAAAAATAAACCCACAAGGAATTTGGGTGTTGAATTCCCAATGAGTAATAAGGATTAAAATTTAAAAGATTTTGGGTATTAAATCCCGATGAAATAAAAAAAATGTTTTGAAATGAAGAGTTGTACTTATTTAGCGAAAGCTAATAAAAATATGTTTTAAATGTTTTCAGGAAAAACACCTATAGTTGGTTAAAGCTTCGCGGACGTGACTAGACTGACGAATGAACCCTACTCTCGTTTAATATTTAATACAATAAATATTGTATTAAAAGTTTGTAAAACTTTTATGTTTTTTTGTAATACTTTTATATTTATTAAGAAATGACATGTCATTGCGAGTGACAAGTTTTAATATAAACTGGGAGCTAACTCCGATATAAATTGTAAAAGTGTTTTATATAAAAATAAAAAAAATAAAATAAAATAAAAAAATAAAAAAGTCTAGTGTGTTTCAGAAAGTTTTTAAAATGATAATTTTTTGTAACATTTGTTTTGAAATAAAAATTTAATTATATTTATAATAAGGAAAATAACAGTCATTTCTTATCTTAAAATATAGTTTTATAATTAATAAATTTTTATTATATTTATTTAATCCGTGTAATAAATGGGTTTACTAGAGCTAGTATATATATATATATATATATATATATATATATATATATATATATGTATATATATAGGATGGATCTTAAGAAAACCACAAAGTTATGAGAAAGCTAGAGAAAACCAATGAAAACGGTCAAATAATATATAAATTTTTTTATCACTACCCTCTATATATATGTGTGAATATATATAAATAAAGTTATGAATCAAATGAAAATCGTAGCATGATTTTTTATATACGTCAAACATAGGTTACGTATACGTAATCATTTTTCATTCGACATAGTGTTATGTATACGTAAAACTCTTCATTCTTGTATGTATGCTCAACATATATGTATCACATATTTAAATAACATTTTAACAATTAAAATAACAAAAAAGTTATGAATTATGTTATTGGTTTCTATAGTTTTCTTTGGTTTTCACATAACTATTGGTTTTCTCAGTAACCCTCACCTATATATATATATATATATATATATATATATATATATATATATATATATATATATATATATATGAAGAGAAATGGAGAAAGTGTGGGAAAAAGAGAAAGACTGGGAGCTTTATTGAATTTGTTCTTTTATATGTAACTTAAATATTTCTACTCTAATAAAAGGGTAAATAGGGGGACACGTGTAATCATCATATTTTTTTTCACCAAATCTATCTACTCTAATTAAAAATTATTTTTTCTGATTATTTAATTCCTGTTTAGATTGAAATAATTTGTAATTAAATAAGAAATAGATCTTATTATGAATGTTATTTCTAAAGAAATATTTTTTATAAAATAAGAAATTTTTCAAAAACATAAACTTTTTTAAAATACGAAACATTTTAAAATTAGTTTTTTTAAAAAAGTAAAATTTAAAATGGAACGTCATAGTAAAAAAAGTTTTTTAAAAATAATATTTTTTTAAACGTTTTTTATGAAACAAAAATTTTATTCTATTTACAATAATAAAGATTTTAATCCAGTCTTATTTTAAAACATTTTTTTATAATTAATAAATTTTATTTTATTTTATTTTATTTATTAAACTCATGTAACATACGGTTTTAAAAAACTGTATTAATATTCGACTTCGTATCCGTGTATTGGACTAAAGTCTAAAATTGGACTTTATGTCTGAAAGAGGGAAAGGTGATGACTCGCGCATGAGTTAAAAAATTTTAGGTGAAGTAATGAATTTGGATTAAATATTTATATTACTTTCAATGTAAGTTAGAATGGGGGCCATGACCACGTGTTTATGTTGTTTTTTATATATTCTATTTAGTGACAAACTTAATAATTATAAATTATACATACAAATATGATACATTAGGTTAGTACCCCGCGTATTACACGGGTTAAATAAATTAAATATTAAATAAATAGTAGTAAAAAATTATTAATTATAAAATAATATTTTGAAATATGATATGATTAAAATTACGTATTAGTAATAATATAAGTAAAAAAACAATGATATTATTTTCTTTTAAATTTTGTTTTAAAATTTAAATCTAAAAATATTTAAAAATTTCATTCTAAATCAAAATATTTTAGAAAATGTCATTTTCTAAAAATTTCTTATTGTAACTTTGAATTTTAATTTTTTATGTTTCATAAAAAATTTAATTTCTAAAAACATTGATTTTACATATTTTGTATTTCTAAAAAAGTTTGATATTTTAAAAAAATATTTATGTTATACCAAAGATTGTTTCATTAAAAGTTACATTTATAAAAATAACTCTTTCTTAATTTATTAAAAACTATTTTAATCTCAAAACAATTAAATAATATAATTAGTAGTTTATGTAAATCTTTCTACTTTAATAAAAGAATAACTATGATGGACACATGGCACCATCATATTTCACCTCACAAAAAATTTTTCGCTTCTCTCTTCTATTAATATCACATTAATTACAAACAATAAATTAAGAAATATATTTTTTATTAATATTGTTTCTAAAAAATAATATTTATAAATTAAGAAATTTTTAAAACATTAAACTTTTTTAAAAATTTTAAATATTCTACTATTGATTTTTTAGGTAAAGTTTTTATAAATAAAAATTAATTAAAATTAGGTGTTATAATAAAAAAAGTTTTAAAAAATTAAATTTTTTAAAATGTTTGTTTTGAAACAAAGTTTTAATCTTTTTTTGAAAAAAATGATAAAAAAGTTTAAAAACAAAAGATTAAAAAGTTTATATCATTATTTTATTATTTATAATCCTTACTTATACATATTTTTAATCATATTTTATCTTAAATATCATTTTATAACTATTAAATTTTTATTATATTTAGTATTTTATTTATTCAACCTGTGATACACGGGTTTACTAAAGCTAGTATTTAATATGAGAGAGAAGTGGGAAAATTAGGATTAGAATGTCTAATATTATGACAATTGACAACTCAAAACTTTTTTTTATTATAATAGATAGATACATACATATACACACATAATGCGTGAGTTTAAACTTTTATTTTTATTTTTAAGAATGATATATTATTTTGAGATTCAGTTACAAGTAATGAATTTAGAATAAACATTTAGGGAGAATTACATATATTCTCCTCTCCATCAAAAAAATTATATATTTTCTTAAAACACAAGTTTGAATGCATAAAGTATTTATACATTTTAAGCATGATTTAAAAAAATATTTAATTTTAAAAGTTTATAAGGGAAAATATGCAATTGCCTCCGACATTTATTACTTATTTAGTGTGAATTAGAATGGTGGCCATGATCATGTGTTTAGGTTGTTTTTATTCTATTCAAATGACAAACTTAATAACCATAAATTATACAAACACATGAAAGTTTTAGAATACAAACAAGTGTACAATATAGGGGTAGCATTATCACGCATATATCTTGGAAACAAATGGTTTTCGAATGCCAAGATCACCATCATCACTACTAATATTATTATTGTTATTATTATTGTTAAGTCGTTGTTTTAGCTTTTAGTTATACAAACTCGTAATGTGTTTATTTATACCTACGTATCAAACCACTGTTTTATATTTTGGTTATACGAACCTCTCACATTGCACGAGATCTAATTCTAGTTCAAAAACACAAAAAAAACTGATGAACAAGCTTTTCAAAGACAAGCAAACGGCATACGACAATTCAAAACCACTTAATTATAAATTTAAATAAAAATAATAATTTGATGTCACAAATTTTCATCTTTATTTGAAAAAATAAAATAAGTGTTTACCTTAAAATGCAGAATTTTTAGAATACACACTGAAAAAAGTATTATAAAATTTAAAAAAAGAAAAAAAAAACCTAAATGCATAAAAATCCCTACGACTAAAGTAGTTTACACTAAAGACACAACTAAACCTAAATACCAATTTCATGTTATGTACACCGATGATGTAATGTTTATTGGTGAATGGTCCTCCACCAACATGACCAAACCTTCTAGGATCCTTAGACATTTTTACTTGGCTTCAAGATGTTAGAATATTCAACTAAAATGGAAACACAAATCATGGAGGAATAATCGACTCATTCACAGGCTGGCCATAATCTCCTCTCTGTCAACCAATTTATATTGTTTCTATGTTTAGATTACTCCATGTATTATATAATGGTTGTTAGTGTTCCTTTGAAAATACACTTTAAAATATATAATACAAAATTCTCTGAGTACCAGTTGAGTATGGTATCAGAGCACGTTTAATCCTGGGAATTCTGATCATCGTTAACAAAAGATGGCTGATAATGAAGCCATTGTTAACCAAATTCCTAATGAATTAACAATGCAGATCGCTGCACTTCTGAGAAATGGTCTCGGAACACAGCAACCAACAGCTAACCCTGAGAATTTATCTCTAGGGATTAAACTCGGCGGTGACAACTATGCCCTATGGGCAACTCTAATGAAGAAAGCAATTGGGGGAAGGGGGAGAGGTTCTCACATTATAGGGGAACCCACGCCTCCTTCCAAAACCGACAAGACGTATACACGGTGGGAACAAGATGACCAATGTGTCTTCACTTGGATTATCCAAAATCTTGAATCAAATTTGGTGAACAATGTTTCACAATACCCAACTGCAAAAGCCCTCTGGGATGGTTTGGCCACCACATACGGCTCCGGAACCGACTCGTTACAGGTGTTTGATCTTCACAAGAAAGCTAATTCATTAAGACAAGGATCGGATACATTGGAAGACTTGTGGAACAAACTACAAAGTATCTGGATGTCTATTGATAGGAGGGACCCAAACCCAATGAAGGACCCAGAAGATATTCAGATCTACAATAAGAAGACTCAAGAACAAAGACTCTATCAGTTACTAACAGCAGTTGATGACAAGATGGAACCAATCAAGAGAGACAATCTAAAGAAAAATCCACTTCCATCGGTAGAAACGGCATATGCCACAATACGCAGGGAAGTAGCCAGACTTAATATACTAAAATCGGGTTCTTCCGATAATGACTCAACAGAAATTGGAACGGGTTTGGCTGCCAAAGATTTGGCACAAAGGAATAAGTTTCGAGCTAAGGAGAAAGAAGATAAATCCAAGTTGTATTGCACTCACTGCAAGATGAAGAAACACACTAAAGAGACATGTTTCAAACTGGTTGGCTATCCAGATTGGTGGGAGGATGGTCATAAGGAAAAGAACAACCAGCGTTTCAAATCTGATGTCAAAGGAGCTTCGGCGGCTAGTATGGGAGAAGACCCGGTTGTGAAGGGACAGGGAAGTAGCACTGGTTTTGGGGGAATGGCTATGAACTCTGATGAAATACTTGGAGGTAAAGGGTTAGAGAGTTACATCTCACACCCCTCTATTATTAACTTTAAATTTTTTCCTCCAAATGTTTCATTATTTGACAGGCTTAACCAAGAAAGCTCTAATAAAACCAATGAAGAATCCAAAGCTTGCCATGCTTGGCCTGACTCTCACTCTCATTCTAGAACATCGATGAACTGGATTTTTGATTGCGGGGCTACGGATACCATGTCCTATGATCCCAAAGATTTTTGTAACATGTCATCTCCATCTAAGTCTCATATTGAGACTGCTAGTGGAGAAATTGTTAAAGTCAAAGGGGGAGGATCAATCATTTTCTCGGACAAAATGAAAATACAAAATTGTTTATACATTCCTACCCTATCCTCAAAGTTGTTATCTGTTAGTCAAGTGACAAAACAACTCAATTGTGTGATGCTTATGTATCCAAGTTTTTGTATTTTACAGGACATTCGTACGAAGGAAATCATTGGGCGTGGTACTGAACGAGGAGGTCTCTACTATGTTGATGAGGTAGTTCACAAGGGACATGCCATGCTTGCTCATGGAACAACCGAAAGACAACTTTGGTTATGGCATCGACGACTTGGTCATCCATCTTTTGGCTATCTTAAAATTTTGTTTCCTAGTCTTTTTTTAAATAATGCCATTCATGAGAAATGTGAAACCTGCATTCTTGCAAAAAATCATAGGGTCTCTTTTAATCAAAGTAATACACGAGTTGACTCTGTTTTTTCATTAATCCATTCCGATGTTTGGGGACCAGCACCAAATTCCACCAATAGTCAGTTTAAATACTTTGTTTTATTTGTGGATGATTTCTCAAGAATGAATTGGATATACTTCATGAAACACAAATCAGAAGTGCCTGAGATATTTTTTAGTTTTTACAAAATGATTCAGACTCAATTTGAGAAAAAAATTCAAATCCTCCGGT
The DNA here is from genome assembly GCA_025506415.1 of Flaveria robusta. Classification (NCBI taxonomy): domain Eukaryota; kingdom Viridiplantae; phylum Streptophyta; class Magnoliopsida; order Asterales; family Asteraceae; genus Flaveria; species Flaveria robusta. Next base: position 21,550,274 of record CM046466.1, read on the forward strand.
CTGATAACGGAACAGAATTCGTAAACAAAACAATGCAAAAATTTTTCAAAGAAAATGGTCTTATCCATCAAACCACATGTCCCAATACTCCTCAACAAAACGGAACTACAGAAAGAAAAAATCGTACGCTACTTGAAAAAACTCGTGCCATTATGATTGAATCTCGAGTGCCTCATTCTCTTTGGCCCGGAGCCCTTGCTACATCAACATACCTTGCAAATCGTCTCCCAACTCAAATTCTAGGGAATAAAACACCATTGCAAGTCCTAGCCACCCAAGTAAAAGTTCCAGCCGTTATGACCTTACCACCTCGTGTCTTCGGTTGTTCTGTATTTGTTCATATTCCCAAATCTAGTCGAAACAAACTTAGTCCGTGTGCCGAGAAATGTGTCTTTGTTGGGTACGGTCACCACCAACGGGGCTATCGGTGCCTATTACCCGTCGAGTTCATGTCACCATGGACTGTGATTTTTTAGAATCTGATTACTTCTTTGATCACCAATCTAGTGTTCAGGGGGAGAAAGTCAGTGAATCACTCGATTGGTTGCTATATGAAAGTTGTTCTAAGGATGTTCCAACAGAGTTGGTAGATGGCGCCACCGAACTCGCTTCCAACACAGGAGAGGGCGACGAGTCCACTCATACCACTAATGATTCTGCCGAGAATGATGTCCAACAAGAGATAAATGCCACGGAATCTACTTCTACTGATACAAACAGTAGTGACTCTCTTAGAGATGATGTCCAACAAAAGGTAAACAATTTACAACACCATAGTTCACAAAATGCTACTGATCATGATGTTTCAGGGAGTCCATTTGTTGAACAAGAAGGACAATCGGAAACTAACGTACTGCCTCCAAGGAAAAATAGAGGGGTTCCTCCTACTCGATATTCACCGGAACATGTTCCTCATACCTCGAAGTATCCGATAAGAACCGATAGGGGAGGGATGGCCAACATTGCAAAGGTTTTTTCAGCTACTATTCTTTCGGAAAAAATTCCAAACACAGCCCAAGAAGCTAAGAAGACAGCCAAATGGCAAGAAGCGATGAATATGGAAATGGAAGCTCTAAACAAGAGTGGCACATGGGAAAAGTGCAGGTTACCACAAGGGAAGAAACCGGTCGGTTGTAGATGGGTATTTAGTATCAAGTATAAATCTGATGGCACTATCGAACGACACAAGGCAAGATTAGTTGCCAAAGGGTATACACAAACCTACGGTATTGACTACTCTGAAACGTTTTCCCCTGTTGCAAAAATTGACACTATTAGAGTACTATTCTCAATAGCGGCAAACCAAGATTGGCCGCTTCATCAATTTGATGTAAAAAATGCTTTCTTACATGGAGACTTGAAAGAAGAGGTGTATATGGAACCCCCTCCGGGGTTCTCGGATGAGTTTAAAGAAAATGAGGTATGTAAACTAAAAAGGGCATTATATGGGCTCAAACAGTCTCCACGCACATGGTTTGGGAAGTTTACAATGGCAATGAAGCGGTATGGATACAAACAAAGTAACGGGGATCATACGTTGTTCTACAAAAGGAAAGGAGAGTTGGTCACTTGTCTTATAATATATGTCGATGACATGATTATAACAGGGAGTGACGAGGAAGAAATTAGTTCCCTTCGTGAAAATCTATTCAAGGAGTTTGAAATGAAAGATCTTGGGGGATTGAAATATTTCCTAGGGATTGAGGTTCTAAGATCAAGAGAAGGGATCTATATTTCTCAACGTAAATATATATTGGACCTATTAGCTGAAGTTGGTATGGTGGATTGCAAACCAAATAATACTCCCATGGTTGTGAATCACAAACTAAAAATAATTGAAAGAGCCAAGTTAGTAAATAAAGAAAGGTACCAAAGGTTGGTGGGAAAATTAATTTACTTGGCTCACACTCGACCAGACATTGCGTACGCAGTAGGAATTGTTAGTCAATTCATGCACCATCCTCAAGAAGACCATATGGAGGCAGTAAGGGGGATTATTCGGTATCTTAAAGGCACACCAGGTAGAGGTATATTTTTTAAGAAAAATGGACATCTAGATGTTAAAGTATTCACAGATGCCGATTGGGGAGGGAATCCTAATGATAAACGATCAACTGCGGGTTACTTCACCCTTCTTGGAGGTAACTTGGTGACTTGGAGGAGTAAGAAACAGAAGGTAGTGTCATTGTCAAGTGCAGAATCACAATTTAGGGGAATCGTGAAAGGAATTACTGAAATCCTTTGGTTAAAGAAGATAATGAAAGAAATCGGGCCTTCACTTAAACGTCCAACTCAGCTAATGTGCGATAATAAAGCTGCGATTAAAATTTCAGAGAACCCAGTGCAACATAATAGAACAAAGCACGTTGAAGTAGATCGACATTTCATAAAAGAAAAAATTGAAGATGGCACAATCGAACTTCTGTTTGTAAGGTCTAAAGACCAACTCGCAGATATTCTAACAAAAGCAGTTGCAGCAAGAACGTTCGAATCAGTTTTATCCAAGTTGGGTGTTGGAGATCCCACTACACAACTTGAGGGGAAGTGTTAGAATATTCAACTAAAATGGAAACACAAATCATGGAGGAATAATCGACTCATTCACAGGCTGGCCATAATCTCCTCTCTGTCAACCAATTTATATTGTTTCTATGTTTAAATTACTCCATGTATTATATAATGGTTGTTAGTGTTCCTTTGAAAATACACTTTAAAATATATAATACAAAATTCTCTGAGTACCAGTTGAGTACAAGATTAAAAGACATTTTTACTTAGCCGTGAATGGCCAAGTGATTAGAGTAGCAAACCATTTTAATTGAGAACCTACTTTATTTTCCATTTATGTATTTTGTATTTAGGTCTACTAAGAGGTACCAATATGGGGCTATCAATAAATTAACGTCCCATTACTACAAGATTCACAAGAAAGTTAAACAAATGGAATAGCTAAATACCTATATTAATTGTAGTTATTCATAATAATAACTAATATAGTATAAATATTATAATTAATTCTTCCAAGAATAATTAATGCCATAATTCTTTTATCACATCTATGCGTTTAAACTCTTTTAGTAAGATTAACTTAGTTTTGTTGTTACTAGATGTGCGGCTCTTTAACATACGTAAATAAGAAACTAACTACATATTAATCTCGTCATACGGCTAAATTTTACGGCGTATGATAGTTTATTCGTTATATGACACACCACTAAAAATATTAAACAACGATTGTGATTTCAGTGAAAGAAAGCAATGCCACGTGGGGTCTGGACGCGCCTAAAAGGATGTATATATAGTATCACCTTTCCAATATTGTTTTCTTTTGAGAATAACATGCGAATCCACCACAATATTTTAAATGACAACACTGATGGTTTGTGTTTTCTTTAGTCGAACCACACGCAAAATGGTCGCACTCTCATTTAATGAAAAGTTAATATTATTAATTGACCACCACCCACTACAGCCACAAGTTATATTCTTTCATCCTCAATTGTTTCTTCAATTTCGTCACCCTAACCACACGCCCAAATGTGGAAAAAGAGTGACATAATTTGAAATTTTGAATTCAATCAACTTCTCTGGAAGGTGTATGTGTGTATCATCAAATCAATAATATTATTATTATTTTTAGCTGCTGACCCCACTTGAGATAAAGTGATAAACTTGAATTTCGCCATGTCGGTTTTCTTCAATCTAAATTCATTGTTTAATCTGACGTTTTTGTTCTTCGTTTTCAGTTGATTGCCAGAGATTTGTTACTTGAGTTCAGTTAAATTCGTTCGAATAACTTTTTTCCTTCGTGTTGCTCGTGTTTGTTGATTCAATTTGTGTACATACGACGGTGATTGAGGAGATTGGATTCAATTTTGGGGGTTTTGGTTCAGTTTAGGGTTTGATTAATTGGGAATCAAGTTTAGTCGAACTGGGTTTCAGTTCACATTTGTGAATTTGTGTATTGGTGTGATCCGGAGAGAGAAATATGGAAGTGAGTATAAACGAAGAATTTGCAAACGAAGGTGGGATATTGGCTCTGGAGCAGAAGATTGATCAGCCTATGGATGAAGAAGCTGGTAGGCTCAAGAATATGTACAGAGAAAAGGTAACCTATAGTCACTCTTTCTTTTTAATTTTTCTTTTAGGTGTTAATCTTGTATTTGATTTTGGCATTCTTGGTTCATGTAATCAGCAGGTTGATTTAAGGTTAAACTAAACTGTTCAATCATAATATTTTTCAATTTTATGTGTGATTTCTTGGAATTATTGTTTAAAACTCAATGACTTTGAGCTTGATACATTTGTTGAACTGAATGTTTGTTGATTAAGGATTGATTAATGTGCTGGTAGTTTTACTTGATTAAGAAAGGTCAATTGTGTATTAAATGCTCTTCAAGAATGACGAAATAGGAGAGTCGTTAGGACTTAGATCAAAATCATCTTCATACTTTTGTCTAGGATGCAATGGGTAAATAGACAATTTTAGCATTAAAAGGAGCATTGTAGGAACCATTTTGATTCTTGTAGGGGTTCCCATAATGGAGATTGTTGCAATTTTGGCAAACACTTTATGATAATGGTTTTCTTTATAGAATTTACTTTGGTTGCCTTTGGAATTGAGGTTTATTAAAGTAAACAAAAAAGTTACCAAAATTTTGACTTAAATTGCTTTTGGCTAATGCAGTTATCAAGTTTAAAAGTTTTCAATGACATACTATTGTTTCATGCAGAAATCCTCTGTTATACTGCTTCTTCGTCTTGCATTCCAAAGTCTCGGAGTTGTGTATGGAGATCTGGGAACTTCTCCCCTATATGTATTCTATAATACATTTCCGAAAGGAATCGATGATCCAGAGGATGTCGTTGGGGCACTTTCATTAATCATATATTCTCTTACTCTTGTGCCGCTAATTAAGTATGTTTTTATCGTTTGCCGAGCAAATGACAATGGTCAAGGTACATCCATTTCTCCATGTTCAAATACAGTTGTTTTTATTGATAAGTATTATTCTATATATCATAGAGGTATTATTTTTCATATTATTAGGATTAGTTATTTAGATAGAACATAGAAGAGGACTATATTTAGGAAAATCTGTGTAAATATGATTAGGGGTTGTAGGTGAATTACGTTAATTTATTAGAAATGAAAGGAATTAAATGTTGCATCATCGGAGAGCCGGCTAGTCTCTTATACTTTGGTGAAATCCTGCTTGTTTGTTATTAACTGTTTTTGTTCCATGAACATGCATAGATCCTAACATATTTCTTCAAAAATAATGCAACCTAACACAAATCAAATTGTTGTGAACTCTATTTGTTCATGCAAGTCCTTGCAAGCATCATATACAAGAAGATAAAAGAAGTATTATTAGCTCAAGTATAGTCGTCCCACACTATCTAAATCAACAAAAACCGAAGCCTTGTTGCACCAAGCTCGCGCTTGATTTTGCCCTCTCAGTTGATATTTGTCCCTGTTGATTTATCCAAATGATTTGCATAGTCATCTTGAATCCAAATGATCTTACTGTTTGTTAAATCCCATAATCAGCATTAGTTATGATGCATGAATGGCCAGTTTCATCACGTTTGACCAAATCCTTGACTCACCACCTACAAATTTCACACAATTCTAAAATATATATTTTTCGTCTCATTCTCGAGGTTATAGATCCCTACATCCTGTTATCCAATAAGCTCATTTCCAATCAAACGTCTATCCTCATTAGCTCTTTCTGTTGTGCTTTTTTGCAGGCTGATTGAGCTGTGAAATAGACTTAACGTCCAAAAACATGAGGCAGTCCATGTGAGTTTGGTGTGTGTTAATTGTTCAAACAATCATAACCCTTTTACGTATTTTGGATTCAATGTAATTTCTTATTTAGTAAATCCTATGATTCATGGGTTCTTGAATGAAGTCTAAGTGGTCTCTTTATGTTCTCTATTATAGAGAATAATGGTATGTTTAAGGAGATTAGAAGTTTTGACATGAGAAATGGAGGTGAGATCCATAAAGTGATACCGTTATAGGTCACCACTAAATTTCCTTTTTCTTTGTGTAGGTGGAACTTTTGCTCTTTACTCGTTACTGTGTCGGCATGCAAAAGTTAATACAATTCCTAATCAGCATAGAACCGATGAAGAATTGACCACTTATAGTCGAAACACAATTCATAAACAATCATTTGCTGGAAAAACGCAGAGATGGTTGGAAGCACATGCATTTAAAAAGAATGCACTTCTTTTACTTGTTCTTGTTGGTACTTGTATGGTGATTGGAGATGGAATTTTAACTCCTGCTATCTCAGGTAATCTTAGTCAAATTGTTAGTTAAATGCTTAATAAGGGAAATACATGTTCTGGACATAGGCTACACTTCTATTATATATATTTATTTTTGATTCCATGTGATATTTGGATCACCTTTTGCCCCCTGCAACTACTTTCCGTCTAAAACAATATCTTTTAAGACCCCATCCCCCTTGTTTAGCAGTCATGTAACATCATTGTAACTTGCGTACTTGCATAGACTAGTCAGGCACTTTTTTTTGCCATAAAGATGGATTTTTTAAGAACCTTAAAGATGGTTTCGTGGGCAAAATGTGGTTAAATCATGAGATATGGTAGTCAAATAGATACCCTTCATCACATGTGGTTAAAGGGGTGTGTCGAGTAATTAGTCAAAACAGGCACTTTTTGTACAAAATGAAATGGCTCAAGTTTGCCAAAATACTTTAGTTGAAAAGTTTTTATACCTTTTATAAACATTTAGTGTGTCAAATATGATTACAAACTTGTAACTCGTTAGAGATAAAACATAACCTAAATTGACGCATTGAAAAGTAAAACTTGAACATGTGTTTTACTTGACATTGATATTGATATGAAATCTTCAACCAATATATATGTTTTTACCAGTTCTATCAGCTTCTGGTGGTATCAAGATAAACAATCCTGGGATGAGTAATGGTAAGTCTATATTTTGTTTTCTTTTTTTTTATATAAGCAAATTTTATTTTCTTTTTTGTCTGAAAAAATCAAACTGTTTCTTTGCTTTTTTCTTTGCTGCAGATATTGTGGTACTTGTTTCTGTGATTACACTAGTAGGTTTGTTTAGCGTGCAACATTATGGTCCAGATAAAGTTGGGTGGCTTTTTGCTCCAGTTGTGTTGCTTTGGTTTTTATTAATTGGTGGAATTGGGATTTTTAACATATGCAAACATGATAAAGGGGTATTACGTGCTTTTTCACCCTTATATATATTCCGTTACTTTAGAAGGCGAGGAAAAAATGGCTGGATTTCCCTAGGAGGGATCATGCTCAGCATCACAGGTAAGATATATTGTTAGAAAGAAGAAAGATTGACCGGGTTGGTGTGTTTATTGGTTTGATGTTATATCTAAGTGCATGTATGATCCATCAAATTTTGCAGGGACTGAGGCACTTTTTGCAGACCTTGCCCATTTTCCGGTTGCAGCAATCCAGTTGGCATTTACAGTTGTCGTGTTCCCTTGCCTTCTGCTGGCTTATTGTGGACAAGCAGCGTACCTCATGAAGAACAATGAACATGTGTATGATGCCTTTTACCGCTCTATCCCAGGTACATTCCTGCACGGGTTAACCGGCATGCACTTTCTGTCCTTTTTTAAAAGCTGTTTTAATGAAATACTAAATGCCTTAGTTGTGATTAAATTTTTTTTTTTAATAAAAAGATTTTGGAGGTTGTATGGATCTGGGTGACTTTCACCTGTTCTACCTTTGACAAAACCTTTTGATTTGACTCGTTTTGATATAAAACAAAGCCCAAATTCACCCGTTCTGGGTCGTAACTGTCACCTATTTTTTTGGAACAATTATGTTATAACTGATATTAAATTATATCAAATATTTTCCTGATTGTGCAGACAGTATGTACTGGCCAATGTTTGTTGTTGCAACTCTAGCTGCTATTGTCGCAAGTCAAGCTACTATATCTGCTACTTTTTCAATAATTAAGCAGGCAAATGCACTTGGCTGTTTTCCTCGTGTCAAAGTTGTTCATACATCAAAGAAATTTCTAGGGCAGATATACGTTCCAGATATCAATTGGATTCTTATGGTTCTTTGCATCGTTGTAACTGTTGGATTCAAAAATCAAAGCCAAATTGGCAATGCCTATGGTAAGTTTAGCTTACGAGTAGATAATCAGTTCAATTATGCAACCCTTAAATAATCAGATTATCAAAAGTTTAACCATGAGTTGAAAAATAATTATAATTTTCTTTTATCTTGCTTGATTGCAACAGGAACTGCAGTTGTCATAGTGATGGTGGTGACAACATTCCTCATGGTATTTGTAATGCTACTAGTTTGGCGCTGTCATTGGATTCTGGTGTCAATCTTCACCGGATTATCTCTGGTAATCGAGCTCACCTACTTCTCATCCGTCCTTTTCAAGATTAACCAAGGTGGGTGGGTCCCCCTCGTGATAGCGGTGGTGTTTCTTCTCGTCATGTACATTTGGCATTACGGGACAGTTAAAAGATACGAGTTTGAAATGCATAGCAGGATCTCAATGGCATGGATTCTTGGTCTCGGGCCTAGTCTTGGTCTGGTCCGTGTTCCTGGGATTGGGCTTGTGTACACGGAGCTAGCAAGTGGGGTCCCACATATATTCTCACATTTGATAACCAATCTACCCGCCGTCCATTCAGTGGTTGTTTTCGTGTGTGTTAAGTATCTTCCAGTTTACACAGTCCCAGAGGACGAAAGATTCCTCGTGAAACGAATCGGGCCCAAGAATTTCCACATGTTTAGATGCGTGGCGAGATACGGTTATAAAGATCTTCACAAAAAGGATGACAAATTCGAGAAGAAACTTTTTGATAATCTGTTTTTGTTCATAAGACTCGAGTCAATGATGGAAGGGTGCTCAGATTCTGACGACTACAGCATATACGGGGGATCTGGCCAGCAAACTGCCCGTTCAAATGAATTGACGGGGACCGAAGATTATACATTTTCATCTGTTGGTGATTTGGTTGTGGCGAGGGGAGTCTCGTCCGGGAAGGGGAGCAGCCACACAGAGGTGGATGAAATGGAGTTTCTGATGAGTTGTAGGGATACTGGAGTGGTGCATATAATGGGGAACACAGTGGTGACGGCGAGGCAGGGGTCTAGGTTTTACAAGAGGATAGCAATTGATTACATTTATGCATTCTTGAGGAAGATATGCAGGGAGCATAGTGTCATCTTTAATGTTCCTCATGAAACCCTTTTGAATGTTGGCCAAGTGTTTTATGTATAAACTCTGTTTTTGGGTATAAATTAGAGATTAGTATTTTTTGCATTTATTATTTTGGTTGCTGGGTTATGATCTTTTTAAAACCAGGCTCAATTTTGGTTGTATTAATGATTTTGGGGATAAATGTTGCTTGGTAAGAATCTGCATACTTGTATGTTTTCTTCTTCCTGCTTAGATTTGTTTCAATGATTCGATAATATTCTCATTAAGAAAAACGGTATGAATAAAGTGCAGAGGCTAACTAATCGCCTATAAACCGTCGAAACTGTTACTGTGGCGGTCCCTGGTGAAGATATAACTAAGGGTATTGGTAGTCGTTAGGAGCATGGAGAACACAGAGAACCCATGTGTTCTCTGTCGCGAACAAAGTGATCTTGATGTGCTTAGTGATGTGGAAAGGGGTTTTGAGATAATATGGGTTCTCTGTCGCGAACAAAGTGATCTTGATGTGCTTAGTGATGTGGAAAGGGGTTTTGAGATAAATAAACCGTTGAAATTTTATCTCAATAAAACATAATACCACGGAAAAATGGAAGTTGTTGATCAAACAATAAGTTTCAGAGTCAGCGAACGTGCTTCCAACATGTGTTTACTCCACCTTGACGATCATGAAATAGTAGTCTGGTTCTTGGAATCCCAAAAAACAAGATTATCGCCCAAAAACACATAATAGCCGTAGATCGTTTGGAGTCGGGGCAACTTGCGGACCGAAATTAGGTTTTTGATAATATGAGGAGAGTAAAGAACGTTTTTAAGATTTATAGATTTGGTGGGGAGGCGAGGGTTTGGTGACTCAGTGACGACCCAAATGAAGAATAAGGTGAATCAAGGGTTTGAGGCCCCAAAAAAATTAAGGCTCTTATTTTTCAAATTCTTTTATATATTAAAACTGATATTGGGCATAAGTTTTTCTGATTGTTGAACCATTGATGATAGACTGGCTAGCGAGTAGCAGCAATCACGATTAGAACTTGGAAGAGAGCGAAGCAACTTCTCAGAAATCATCGAAGAACTCAGGAGGTAAAATGACAATCGATTTGTTCCAATTCTTTTGCTTCTTGTTCGACTCGAGAGATTAGCGGTGGTCATTTTGATCTTTAATCAATCTACTTCCGCTTCTTGTTTGATTTTTGCTTGGTCGAGATTTGATTTAGGTTTGTTCTTCCACCCTTAAATTCTTGATTGCTTTATGTTAATTTGCATTAAATGCTCTTATGTTCTAGTTGTTTTAATATTATGGTATGTTAATTACTTCACTTGTTTCTTGATTGTTTATTCTTGAGTAGTTAACTAATAATTATTGATTGTTTTTTATTGCTAATATGTATAAACCTATTCTGAACAAATTTGCATATATTTGAAGCTTAATTTCAAAGACTATGCTTATACTTAATACTACTTCAGTTTGTTTCATATTAATAATATTTTTTAACTAATTCTAATCCAAAATAACATTTTTATTTCACATTTACATAGATTGTTTTGATCTAAATGTTTGGAATGTTGATCTACGTAACTCATATATCTTGGAATTTTTGCATAGTGTTAGCAACTCTCCATCTTTTTAACTTTTCTTCTTTTTTTTTTTTTCGAAATCACTCTACACTTCGAAAGAGTTTGTGGTCGGATGACAATTTTGTGTGTAGGCGTGTTAGTGATGGGGTTTAAGGTTTATATATTATAATTATGCATACTCAAAAATGATATAGCAATCACCGGATCGAAAGCAAAATATTTTCAGTTTTACAAAAAGGGCCCCAATTTTATTATCCGTTTTAAGCCCCTAAAAAAATTGAGTCGGCCTTGTAATGACTCGGCGACTGCCATTCCCAACATATATTAGTGTATTAGGTTATAAACTCGTGTTTTACACGGGTTGTATAAAGGGAGAGTGGTAAGGGGAACCTGCAACCTCCATCATCTTCTTCCTAATAGAGCTTCTTTATCTTCAATTTGTTTCAATGGCCAATAAGAGACATCATCTAAACACTCGCAGATTGCTACATAAAATTGATATTAATACTTTCAAATCAACTTAGAAAAGCTTTTGAAATTAGATACAAGTTTATGGGTGGGTATGTTAACATAATTTTTCCTTGATTGTCAAAGTGGATACACTTAACTATTGTTAAAATAAACTACAAGAACCACCAATAAAAAAAAGGAATAATAGTGAATATAATTTTGTTGCAACATCCCCTAAACCAAACTGGAACATCAGGAAAACATCAACGATCAGATCTACTTTGATTTACCTCGATTCGTAGATCATCAACATCTAAACTGAGATCATAAAGACAATCAAATTCTTGTTGGAAATAGTAGAAAGAACAAACACAATAAACACCAATCAAGATTAATCTTTCAGTTCTCATACACATTTCATTTAACGGCTTATATGTGTTATAAGAAGCATATCAGATAACATGAGTTGATCAGTAAGCATCCATTTTTGTTATTGTTCAACCAATAACCTTAACTATTTCAACAATTAACAAACTAACTATAAATTGATTTTAAGTTGGACATGCAAAGGTTAAGAAAAAGGATACAAAACAGACACACCATATGCCCTTTACCAATTGAAATAGCTACTTATGTTATCATACTTTTATTCACATAACCATAATCATCACATAATAAGATTGAACTGTTTAAGAGTAACCCGTAGTATACATAAACATTGACTTATAAATACAATGAAACGTATTTAAATTCAAAAGCTAAATACAACAAAAGTTTTGTCATGTTACCACAGTTTATATAATGAAATTGAGAATCAATGTCAATTCCACAATCAAGACTTATTATGTTGACCCAATAAGTCAAACTGTGCCTCTTTCCTTATGATGTAAGTTTCGACAGGTCAAAAGTAACCAACTTTGAAGTTACACAGCTACTACATTAATAAAGTACATTAAACATGTAAACAATTTTAATAAGCAATCTCAAACATTCCAAGAAGATAAGAGAAGATGGATATTGATATTTCGAGATGAAGAACAATTACCAAGAAAACCTGCATCGTGAAACATTTATAGTGGCTTCTAGACGTTATTACCTTCAACAGTTAATTCCCACCTAGCACGGTAAAGTGTCACCTCATGATTAGTCATTTCCCAACATTTCAAACCCAAATGTAAAGAACATTTCAAACAAAAATCATTTTTTTCCGCCGACCAACTTAGGCTTAAACTGTTGCTTTGTAATAGTAAACTTCCCATGGATGATCTCAGATCTGCTGATAGCAAAACTGGCTATAATTTAAGGGGTTATTGTTTCCCACACCACCTATTTGGCATTTTACATCAAACAAGATAAACTATCGTTTGTCAAGCTGTAAACTGCCGTTTGCATGAAAGTAAACGGTAGTTTTCATTTAGGTAAACTACAGTTTGTACGTTACTAACCTACAGTTTGAACCACAATAAACGACAGTTTACTTGTCGATAAACGACAGTTTGTCTTTTTTAATATATTGTAGTTATATTAGACTAATTATATAATTTTATATATTGTTAAGTTTTTATGTACATGTATTAACTTTTTTTATTTATAATTATATTAATTTTTTCTAGTTATATTATACTAATTATATAATTTTATATATTGTTAAGTTTTTATGTACATGTATTAACTTTTTCGATTTATAATTATATTAATTTTTTCTATTTATAGTTATATTATACTAATTATATAATTTTATATATTGTTAATGTACATGTATTAACTTTTTCTATTTATAATTATATTAATTTTTTCTATTTATAGTTATATTATACTAATTATATAATTTTATATATTGTTAAGTTTTTATGTACATGTATTAACTTTTTCTATTTATAATTATATTAACTTTTTCTATTACATTATATAGTTTTATATAAATTTAAGATAAAAATTATCAATAAGTTTAAAATATTTGAACTTTATATAGTTTATATAATTTTCATAATTTTTGAACTTTAGAAATAACATAAAACTTATATAGTTCACATTTTTGAACTTTATAATATGAATACTTACAAATGATACTAATCTAATCTATATTGAAACGAGTAACATTTTTATTTTGAAGTATATATTGATTATATCTTTGAAGTCTCTCCTCGTACATTCTTTCCCAAGCAGCCGCATTATTACTTTTGTGAAAATTCCATAACGGCGTTATGAAAGGCAATGGATATTTACCCTCTAAACGCACAGAGACGTAGTGGCAACCATACACATGTGCAATAGTAATGAATTGGTGGTACATGAGTTCATGCGGACCTGTCCATAGCGGAAAATAAGTCGCACTTTCAGTGGGAGATAAGCATTGAAGAATCACATTAAATCTGTTGGCGATCAATATTCCTGTGTAGGGCATTATCATCCGGTGTTGATTAGGAGCCGGACCCGGTTGTAGCCATGATAAAGTACGTTCTGTCTCATCATATGAGCTAGAGAAAAGATTTCTGTATAAATTTGAATTGTTATGTAACTCGTTTAAAAGCTCATACCTCATGTTCAGCCAATATTCTTCACCGAATCCCAAGGAAAAGGAAACTGCACGAAACCCACAGTTACCATCACTGTTTACGTTCTCTATATGTGTTATATATGGATGGAAAATTTTTGGGATCTGTGTTAGTAAATGATGCTGATATAGAGACGATTGAGTTGTGTTATCTACGTATGAACTATGTCTCGGGGGGCTCAACCCCATAAAATCATAACTAACAAAATCATCCGTCGTGTAGCTATGACCTCGGGTAGGCTCAGCAGGTGAAGGGTCTGGTTTGTTTTGTTTTTGAGATATGAGTGTTGGCCTTCCACGAGTATTTTTTTGCACCGTAGGCTTGTTAAGATTTATGCTTATAGGATCCCTTATGCCTTTCATCCTTTCTAACCAATTCCTTTTCACCATGGGGTTTTTTTTGTTTTTGGTAAGCTTCTTTGAACTTCTCAAGTTCGTCATCACATTGAATATCTTTTTCAGCTTGGTTTAACGACACTGGTGAAAAGTCAAGCCTCCTTCAAAATATATCTATCGAATGTAGTGGAATAGGTTTGCCTGCATTTAAATGCTGTGCGATTTCACAAGCACAGGGTAAACCGCAACTAGTACGAATATGGCAGCCACAACTTTGTGATTGGTTTTGAATTTCATTGACTCGCCTCAGCTCCCTAACTAATATATCTAGAGCTTCATGAGAAACATTAGATATCAAAAAAACAAATAAATTATTTTTGTGTTGATGTTTTATTTTAATCCGACTTTCCTCGAAGCTTGCCTTTATTTGTGTTTCCTGTAAATGTACTATGTTATTTAAAATTCCTATAAATTTATCTAAATTTGACTTGTCCGAATTCAAATGTTTTTTTAACAAAGCATGTTGGCTTTCTACTCTGTTTGTTGTTCGTTCTCCAAAATTTAGATGTTGATCAATCCACGCAGACACGAACATCTCTTTGTAATTTTGCAACCAGTTGAAATCCAAATAATTAAATACAACTGCAAATTTAAATCAAATATGTTAGTTTCAATATATAAAATAAAGCAATAAATTGAATAGATCAGGAAAATACTTCGATGCTTGTTCATCAACTTTGTCTGCAATCGCGTTCGATTTTCATAGTAAGTCTCAGCTGTTGGAGATTGAAGCAGAAATCTCCAGTAATACATAAATTTATCCCACTCAGTCTGAGACTTGAAAGATGGTCTGCAGTGCTTTCTGATGTTCTCCTGTATATGATATCTACAAAGCAATCGGGTTGTTGGAAAAATTACTTGGCATGCATCCATTAAAGCCAACTCTCTATCTGTGACTATGACACGTGGTAACATATCCAGGGTTTTTCTCAGACAATTTAAAGCCCACTTAAAATTCTTTTTTTTCTCATTTCGTATGAACGCGAAAGTAATACAAAATGTCTTGTTTGTTGAAGTTAACCCAACAATTTGAAGAAAAGGGAGGCGATACCTGTTCGTCTTGTACGTTCAATCTAAAATAATCACATGCGGGAACGCACGCCATATTTTTAATGAAGTGGGGTTGACAAAAAAAAAATCATTTAATTGATTTGAGTCGTCATTAGTAGTAAAATCATAGATGTATCCACCCATCTGCAAAGATTGGAGAAGTGATTGCATTGGGGTGGTTCCAACTTTATCCAACTTTCGTATCCTTGTCCGTGCATCATACAAGGTTTCAATTAGGGGTGAGCAAATCTCGGGTATAACCGAGAAGTACCTATAACCGACCCGATTTAGTGCCTAGGACCGAACCGATTTATGATGCTACAGTAGGTACTCGGTACATATATTGTCCACATCTTGGTCTCGGGTCGGTAATCGGGATTATGATGTTGAAAACCTATTTGCTCGGTACCGACCAAGAAGATAGTAACAATAACCTAAAAATTTCCAGGATTAACCAAAAATAAACCTAACAATCGCTTTAGTCGGCCGCAAGGAACAATTCAATTTCATTGTATAGTTCATAATTCAATCAAACGAAAAAGCAAACATAATCATATCCTTCCAATAAGAAATTCATATTCAATATAACATAATCAAGATTGTAATCAAGACTCAATCCATAATTTAACAACAAAGACATAGATAACACAACCTAGATGTATTGAAAATGAAAAATTAAATGGAGTTTTACCTCAATAGATTGCAGTAAGCCAGTAATGAAGCACAATTCACTAGATTAGTATGGTATTAATCAACAATCGAAATTGGAGCTGAAACTAAAGTCTTTAGATTAGATCTTCAACTGTCATTCTCGGCTATCGGGATTTATTCTAATCCCGAAAGACCGACCTTGTTGATGACCGATTCCCGATTATGTCGTTTAGGTCACGTTATCGGTACTTATCTTTCTCACATTTCGGGTATCGGGTCGGGTAGGGTATAATCAAATGGGTCTCGGTTACCCGACATTGCTCACCACTAGTTTCAATTGTGGATACATTTTTATCATTATTTTCTTTTAAAGCCATAAGAATATCACGTGGCTGCATATTTTTTCTTGTAAGATCTTCCACCCGTGCTTACTCTTCTTTAGACAATCTTTTTGCATAAGCATGACCCTCCAAAAATTTAGAAGGTTCATGATTATGTTCGTCACACACAACATGTATTTTCCAACCTCCATCTTTTTCATGATATTTTGCTATAAGTTGAAATGGACATCCTGCCTTCTTTGTGCCTGAATGCGTGGTTGAATCTGATGTTGACTTGTATTCACCACCACGATCGCACATAAGAAATGCCTTGTTGACGAATCCGTATACAGTCTTCTTCGTTCGTTGTGTGACAATAACGTATCCAAGGGTGCGTGCAGTGTTTTGCACCCAATCCATTAACTCCTCTCTTCCTCTCTTGTTTGGTACACCCAATTGTTATAAAATTGAGACATTATTGACTTGAATTAGGAAGGAATTGTGAATGAATAAATGTGAATAATTGTGAATTGTGAATTGTGAATTGATAATTGTGAATTGTGAATTTTGAATTTATAGACATCTTCCGGTCACTTTATTGGCTTATATTACACAAAACAATTATTGTGAATTATTACACCTCATCGTTTATTTTCTTATCTTCAATCTGACACAAACAATTATTGTCTACAATTATTTCCAAAGAAAAAATATACAATTATTTACAGCAAGCACAATTATACATTTATACAAATACATTATAAAATACATTTTTATTGATACGGGTGCTCAGGAGGGTCTTGATATGAAGGTATCCACATTTGATTATTATGTTTAAACCTCCACCTAACTTGTGGATAATCTGCAATCATGTCCATACGTTTAACATGTTCACGATCAACAAATCCGGACATAAGAACCGGCCCGTTTAACCTTGCCACGTTCTCAGGGGTGAGAATGTGTAAAGACTCAGCGGACATAAGAACCGGCCCGTTTAACCTTGCCGCTTTTCTTTATACCCGTGTAAGTAGTAAAATAATCAGCAAGCATATATGCCAGATTACAAGGCCTCCTTTTAATCAAACAAAATAAAAAAAAAACAAATCTTTTTTAGTCACCCCACCACTGGTCATCCTACGTCCAGCTATAGTATGACCAATAACGTGATGAAAATATCCATACAACGGATCGTTTATTTTTTTAGCTTTCGTTTTATTCTTAGGCACATATTGACAATCACTAATTTCTTGCCAAAATATTTCATCATTATAATCTTCAGGAAATTGCGTAAGACCGTTCAAAAAATCAGATTGATGGGTCTCTTGAACTGTATATAAACCCATCAAAACACCAAACTCGGCCACAGAATAATTACATGGCACCCCTCCAAGCACGAAACTGATAGCATCATTATCACTGTTAAAAAAATATATAAGTTCAATGACATTAATATATTTAATCCAACTAGATTAGTATACCTATAGTTATGGTTGTTCGAGTCGAAATTAAATGTGGAGAAAAACTCCAAACAAAGCCTCCTTATATTGTGGGCCACTAATGGCAAAAAATCTTCTCCACGGCTCGTTAATCATGTTACGAGCACGAGTAAATTCCCCCACGTCCCGTAACAAGCTCCAAGATATCGAACTTGAAGGCTCGAATTCTTTATCTAAAAGCTTTTGAAGCCTTTTATATTCATTTGATCCTCGACGAAACTGAAGCCAGGGATGATTCGAAGTACGAACCGACGATGTATCTTAACGTGAGCTTGAAGCCGTTACCTAAAATAATTACAATCAGTAACAAAATAAAATATATATTAAACAAAATTTTATTATAATAATAACAAAATAACCTTTATTTTAAAAAGAAAAATAATGAGATGGAAAATGTGTTGATGAAGGTTAATATGTTGATGAAGGTGAATGTGGTGGATGCGGTGAAGAAGATGAAGAAGGTGAATGAAGATAATGCTGGTATAAATGAATGGATTGCATTCGTTTAAAACTGAAAAGCTGAAAATGTGCATGAGGAGGAACAGTAAACTACCGTTTGTGTCACTGTAAACGACCGTTTACAACATGGTAAACGGCCGTTTACTAGAAGGTAAACTACAGTTTGCAATTGTGTTGTCACATCAGTGGTGTGTGAAACAGAGATCCCTAATTGAATATAGAAAACACAAATAACTGCAAGTCTGCAACATGCATTTAATCATATTATATACCTACGACTAGCTTAATAACCCGTGTATTTCACGGGTTGAATATATAAAATATTAGATAAAATAAAATTTTGTTAATTATAAAACGATATTTTAAGATAAAATACGGTTGAAATTATGTATAAGGACTATAGGTAATAAAATAATGATATCAAGTTTTTAAACTTTTTTTGTTTAAAAAAACTAAATATTTTGTTTCAAAACAAAAAGTTTTATAAAATTTATTTATAATTATTTTTTATTTATAAAAATTTTACTTTTTAAAAATATTGATTTTTAAAATATTTTATATTTTTAAAAAAGTTTGATGTTTTTGAAAAAAAGATTATTTTATAAAAATTTATTTCTTTATAAATAATATTGATTAAAAGATTCATTTCTTAATTTATTAAAAAATATTTTTCGTCTATAAATAAATTAAATAATATTATTAGTAATTATAGTAACTATTAAGTAGGAGAGAGAAGCGAGAAAATTATGGTGATGATTAATGTGATGTTGCCATGTGTCCCCATTAATTACTTTTTTATTATAATATAAAGATAAAGATTTAGCTCATTTCTTGCTTTGAACATAGTTCACCAATTAACCAACCTGCACATAAATCAGAAGTTTCAACCTTAGAATTCAAATTAAATTTTTTATTTCTTTTGGCCACAAACATAAACAATTTCACAGTTAGACAATACATACATATTGCAAAGAAAATTAGATTTTTAGATTCTAACTAGAATTTGAGACCACGCGTTGCCGCGGGTCTCTTAAGGTTTGATTTTTCTACGGAATGATGATCTACGTGTTATTATGAGTGGAAAAGACTATGTCAAATAATGAAAAAGTAAACGTTTCAAACGAAACAATTAATAAAATTTCTTTTGTTATTTGCATATTTAAAGTTTTATAACAAAAACTGTTCTTTTTTATTAATTGCCATATGTCAATCTCTCTTTGTAATTATGGAAAACATTTTGTTTTCGTTAAATTATATTTTATTCTTTGATATAGTTTAAAGGATTTTGAAGTCCACTCAATCTCTTTCTCTCTATTTCGAAATAGATATATCAATCTCTCTTTAGTTCGTGTGCTTCTTCTTAATCCATCATGATATGTTTGGTTTTTCATTTTTCTCTCTACCAATCAATCATAAATCCAAAACTTAAAGGGTTGCCCACTTACAAAGAGCCATTTGGCGCCACCAGACCAATCAAATTGATTCGCTGCTATCTATGATTGTACTATCATCCATAATAATTTGCATTCAAGCTGTACATAAATAAATTATAATGGAAATAGATGAAAAAGAGTTATAATATATACTCTACTTGTTATTAATAAATAATAAAATGAATATTATTACAACACCACCCGCAACTTTCATACTCACAAATTTGAAATTACTATATAGACCCACTGTTAAATATATTTATTGGATTTATCACTTTCTCTGACAAATACTCAACCCTTCATTGACTCTGCTAACACCACCCATAAAAATATCATCTTGTTCGTCGTTTTTAATTATCATATATTTCATGTTAGCATATATATATATATATTATAAACTGCAGCGCCATGCAACCGTACAGAACTGATGGAAGCTGGTCAACCGTTCTTCGCATTAGACTCACCTCTTTCATCTGATGTGTCGTTTACCCGTAACCACCACCGCATCTCCAACCAATGATCGGTCGTTTTTTAGTTTTCTAGGAACTTCCATCGCCTGCCACTCCAAACCTCGAATCCGTCTGCCACCGTCTTCCCTATGCTGCATATCAGCATACCCACCAGTTAGATGATGATTACTGGACCCGTCACTTAAAAACCCACCTAACAGCTTCATAATAGGTTGAAGAATCGCTCCCCTTCTCTTCTTCTCTTTCTCTGGCTAATCATCGGAAGAATACTATTGGAAAAGAAGTGGGTGGCAAGGGTAAGGTAGTTTTTCACTACTTGCATCTTATGCAGTAGAAGAAGAAGTAAATATAGACTTTTTTGAAAGGTATCAAACTATGGTGACTAAAACACAAAAATCTTACCGTTTCTTGTAGTTGCCGACCAAGTAGTTTAATATATATTATAATAACTTGGATGTATTAAAGAATACGTGTAGCAGGAAGGAATTTACTTTATATGTGTTAGTTTGAAATGACACAAAAAAAAAAACCAACCTCTACTTTATCATCATATTTAGGGTCAGATGAAGCGCATATGCGCGTCAAGTAAAAGGTAGTCATAAATGAAAGATGAAACGCATATGCGCGTCATATATTTATGACAGGCAAAAGATGACGCGCATTTTATGACGGTCGGTAGATGACGCGCAATGCGTGTCAAGGAAGGGGTAGTCATAAATGACAAAATAACGAGCGTGCGCGTGTCATCTTTATGAATTTTATGACGCATTAATCATGATACCCAATACCCGTCATAAATTTTGCTGTTTTATAAAATATATATTTTTTTTTATAAATTTACCTACTTTTTATAAAATTACATATCAATAATCATCAAATAACAACAAAACAAAATTTATTTAATTAAATACTAACAAAAATTATAAAGTTGTTCCAGCTTCATTTGCAAATACATAAAGTTTTAAATTCATTTAATTGTCTAATAATGTAGCCCTACACATAAATAAAATTTGAAATATAACGTGACCACTCTTCGCGAATTGCATCCAAATCAACGTAATTGTATTCAGCTTTACCTCCTTTAACCTAGAAAAAAAACCAATATCATCAAATTAAACTTATGAATTTAGACCATCCAAATTAATAAACTAACAACTTAACCTCTATTTCACAATTTCTAACAAAATCATCCAAATTTTCAAGTATTAAACAAAATTCAACTACTTAGTCACCAAATCAATCAAATTAAATAAAATTCAACTATTCATAAACTCTAGATTACTTATTTCTAGACAGTCATATATATATATATATGGGAAGGATCAAATGAGAACTCCCTTTTTTTATGAGAACTCTAGGAATCAATGTGAGCCATTAGTTTTTAATAGCAAAATGGTAAATAATATAAACATAATATAAAAAATTATAAAATAAAAAATAAGATGAAAATAAAAAAAATAAATACACAAAAATGTTTCTCTCCTTTCCCTCTTCCATAAAAAAAATAAAAAACAATTTTAAAAAATAAAAAAAATCTCATTTTTTTTTCTGAAATTCGTTTTACACATGTGTCAAACCAGATTTACACATGTGTCAAACCAGATTTACACATGTGTATAACAGGATATACACATATGTAAATAACAGGTAGATGATTTAAAAAAAAATACATCAATATGGTAGGCGTTGGAAAGATAAAAAAATACTGAATTTTATGGTGCAATTTTTTTGAAAAAATAATGTCGTGAAAAAAAGTTATGAACGTTTTAAAAAAAGGTTGAAATGGCATGTGAGTTGCATGTGATTTAATTTGTGTGGATGAGATTGGTTACTAGAGTTCTCACAAAATAGGGTGGTTCTCAAGATAGCCATATATATATATATATATATATATATATATATATATATATATATATATCAATTAAAAAGCAACAATGGTAAATATATAGTAGGATTGTTTACTTACATTGTTATTCACTAGTATTTCAAGTTTTTCATCAACTAATTCTTTCATGGGTAATCAATTTGTGCTCCACAATCCCCAAAGGTCCAGGTTTTATTACTTTGACCACACCCTCAATCTCCTGCTCAACCTGCATGTTAAAGAAAACTAGCACACTCACCCGTGCATTGTAACGGGGATTTACATGCATATTTGTAATCTAGTTTGCCATGTTATCCTACAATTTACAAACACAAAAACAAATAAAATATAAAAATGTATAATGTTATGCAAATTTCTTTTCTAGTAATTTAGTATGCGGTAAAAACAACTTAGAGCTTTATAAACATGAGAAAGAAACAACAAAAAATTAAGTTTTAGAAACCATAGTATTTTCCTAGTTATAAAGTGATCTATGAAGAAAATTTTTTGAATCATTATTAGGTTTCAAATCAGTGTATAACCAAATATGATCAACTATAAAAAGAATTTAAAAACTTAGGTCATCAAAACATCCTACATTTGTGGTCATTTTCATTTATAAGGAGAAGTACTCAATAGTAGAGAACCGATGGCTAGGTAATACTTCTTTTAATATGTATTTAATTTTTACTCATCGAAACAATCTACAACATGCAAAAATATCAAATCTATGATACCAAAAAAACTTTCTAGCTGATTTAAACCATGAAGTGAAATATAAAAGTTTCTAGCAACTCTTGAACATTTAACACTCCATAAATATAGTTCAGCTAAGGAGAATGTTAGTGTCTAACCTCTAAATAATATGACCAATGTGTTAATAAAGAGTACTAAAAGTTTCTAGCAACTCACCCTTTTTCATTAGCATCTGCTTGATTGACATACTTAATCATATTTTCAGCCTTATCATCAAATTTATCTAGAAGAACTTTCCTATGTGAGTCAACGTAACAATAATGAAACAAATCTAAATAAATCAATTAACCTAATTGTTCGATCAGGCCCTTTGAAAATACACACACACAGCACTCACGTATGAATGTGAAAGTAATTTGAAGTAGGAACATTAGATAGAAAAAAACTGTAATTATTGGATGAGAGGTACATCCCAAAATAACTAATACTACTGCTAGTTTTAGCTAATAATAAACATAACATGCAGTAAAAACTCAGTCCACGTCTCTCCGAAAATCAGAAACAAACTTGAAATATTCACCTCCACTCCCTTTTTCACAATAAACGCGGTCATCCACTACCAAGTTAAACCGAGACCAAGATTGGGTCGACTGGCCCGTAGAAACTCACTATTATCCGACATGTCCAATCTAGTTAGCTTTATAACTTGACCCGAATTTATTGACACATCACGCGTAACTCCCTAACCTGCTTAAAAGCGGCCTGTGTGACCTGCAAACAAATTAACCCCATTAACCTAACACTAACAACATTTAATTAAACTAATGTTATTAGTTATTTCCAAAACTTAAACCTCATATACATCAGAATTAACACTTCATATTTATATTGATAGTTGATAGCAAAGTATTAAATTGAAGTTAAAAAGAGAAGGATTAAAACCAAGAAGAAAAAATTAATCCAAAAAAGTTGAAGAAAAAGTTAAACGTGAGTAAAGTTCTTACAGATTATTATAAATCAAATATTAATGTATAGCAAATGTAGTATATATGTGATTTACTGAATATTAATGTATAGTAGCTGTCTAGCTGAGATAAAGAACACATGAATTCTTCCCCAATATTTAGTCACAAACAATATCTGATGAAGCCTAAGATATACTTACTCAAATACATTGCTTAATTTTGTAGTTATACCTACAGCTGTGTTTCTTGTTTAAATTAGTTTTCTAGAGATAATATTGTATCGACTCAATATTCAAAAACACAATAAACAACCGTAAAGTAATAACCTTTATCAAGTACAACCTTAACTATCGGTCTACAAACATAGGTGAGTAAAATTAGCTTTACCATGTTATTGTTAACTACCTTGCTTCATGATCAAGAACACAAAATAATTTCAACCAGCACCAAAAATATGCAAAGTAACCTATCAAGATGATCGTTATCTACTTGTATCCAAAGTAGAAGAGCAAAACAAAGTTAGGAGGCGAACTTAGTTCAGTTTATACCCATATTATTCAATTAAAACAGTAATACGAGCAATTGTTAAAAGTCTTGAACCAGTAATTGCTAGGGATTCAAGATAGACTAAAATGATGATGAAGATAAATATACTGAAATTTACACCAATCTTCTCTGTACCTTCATATATCCTCTACGTATACATAGGAGATTAGTTAGCATTTGTACATGATTTATGTCGTTTATGTTAGTGAGAATAATATCCACAATTGGTATGATTATGTGAAACCAATTGATTGGTTTGCTACAAGATTGATGATAGAACAATAAAGCCAAAGTCGGTTGTTGACAAATAAGAACAGACCAAAAACTTATATGAGATGAAGATGATAATTGATGGTGATTCTTTGGAGAAGAGCGGAGGCCTCTTATAGAAACGGAGGAGCGATCGATTTGAAGGCTAGAAGGATACAAGATGGATGATTTGTGATTTGAGAGACCCAATCTTCTTTGACTTTTAGCCCTTGAATACGTATCAATTAAGGGGAACAACCTTGTCATCTTTAGCCCTTTATTTTTTTTATTTCTTCAATCAAGGACCAAACTTTATGCTTCCCATTTTAACCTCACAAAAAAACAAAATAAACTAAATTAAAAAAATAACAAAAAATATATAAATGTTTGCATTCTGAAATGAATATATGCGTGCTATACATTCTTAGCTATGATTTTGCCCCATTGGGTTTTCCTAGAAAGGTTTTTAACGAGACAACTTTACAAACGTATCAAAGAATAAGTTGACTATTTGCAGGACTCAAAGCATGCGGTTGTCATTTACAAACTTTACAAATGTGTTGATGACGTTGAATGAAGTCCATAAACTCAATTGTATGATTGTGAGCCAATTCGGGTAGATCATCATCAACTTGATCATACTCAAAGCTAACATTGTTATTATCATCACGTTCATCTTCGATAATCATGTTACGTAGAATAACACATGCTTTCATTATATTTGTTAGTACCTTCATGTTGAACACTCGAGAAGGTCCTTGAATAATTGCAAATCGTTGTTGAAGAACACCAAACGCTCGTTCCACATCTTTTCTTGCAGATTCTTGTGCTTTCGCAAAATTTTTGTTCTTATTCCCTTTTGGTGATGGAATCGTCTTCATAAAAGTCCGCCACTTAGGATAAATACCATCAGCAAGGTAATATCTCATAGTATAGTCATAACCATTAACGGTGAAATTGACTGGAGGAGCACGTCCTTGCGCAAGTTACGTGAAAATAAAAGACCTCTTTAGCACATTAATATCGTTATGTGAACTAGGCATACCAAAAAATGCATTGCATATCTAGAGATCATATGAAGCAACCGCCTCTAAAATAATAGTGAGTTCGCATATGTGGCCAGAGTACATACCCTTCCATGCCGAAGGACATTTTTTCCACTTCCAGTGCATACAATCAATGCTTCCTAACATCCTAGGAAATCCTTGTTGTTCGGCAATTGTAAACAATCATGCAATATCGTTGGCATTTGGAAACCGTAGATATGCATTACAATAGATGCGCACTTTTGTTTAAGTGAATTTTTTTAACATTGTTCATTGCGGTACATTCACCAATTTGTATGTACTCATCCATGAAATCTCCACTAACCCCGTACGCCATCATCTAAGTGCTACAGTGATCTTTTGAAAAGAAGATAAACCAAGTCTCCCAGCTTTATTTCTTCTTTGGACAAAGTACAGCTTGTTTGACTCTACCTCATTTAGATACGAAGAAATAAAGGACGACTCATTCAAAATCTCCTTCGAAATAGCTTCGAGGTATATAATGGCTTTTCTGCAAAGTAATCACGAAATAAGCGATTGTATCCCTCAGCATGATCACGTCGAATAAACTTACGATGTTGCCTAGATGATTGACCATCTTCATCCTCGTTAAGAGTAACATCGCTATGATCTTCAGAGGATACATAGGTCAACAACTTGCGAAAGAAGGTACGAACCATACCACAAAATGAAACTAGCATGACAACATGAAACTAACAGTTATTATTGTTGTAAAAAAACAGTCCCGAACATATAATTTTAATGCTACGAAAACATTCCACAAAATGTAGTTTATTGCTACCCAAAATAATCTCTAAAATGCAGTTTTGTTGTAAAAAACAGTCCTGAAAATATCATTTAAATACCACGGAAACAATCCACAAAATGCAGTTTATTGCTACCCAAAATAGCCTTAAAAATGCAATTTTTATTGTTCTAAAAACAGTCCCAAACATACCATTTTAATGTTGCAAAAATAGTCCACAAAATACAGTTTATTGCTACCCAAAACAATTCATAAAATGCAGTTTATTGCTCTCAAATACAGTCCCGAAAATACCATTTTAATGCTGCGAAAATAATCCACAAGATGAAGTTTATTGCTACCCAAAACAGTCCTAAAATGCAGTTTATTGCTACCCAAAACAGTACCCAAAAATAATCCACAAAGTTACTTAAATAGCATGGAAGTTCTTTAATTCACAGAAGTATGTAGATATAATCATAAGTCAATAGATGTGCATAAGCTTCAAAATTCACATTCCATACAAAACTAAAGTTCATTACAACAAATGATCTCGAATTATGGTAATTCCATTGAACTTGATAAAAAAAATATGACAAATGTTAATTAATCTTTCATGACATTCCAAGCATTCAAAATATGTTTAAATATAACAGTCCAATAGAAGTTGGCTATCACAATGGCTGTAACTTGAAAGTACGAACCCTAAAATAGTCCAATAAAAGGGGTTGACTTTCTATTTCTCGGATTCTTTTCTATTTTCATGTGAATCATAGAGATTGATGGTTTTATACCTAATCAAACTAGCCCAATCAACAATCAGATGTATATGTTTCACCGCTATGTAATCAATTGGACTTACCAGTCTCTTCATCTCCTCTAGATTTTCAATCTTCAGATCGATGCGCATACACCCCACCTGGTCAAGCTCCTCCCAAAACTTCTTTCCTACCGAGTAGGCTTCTTTTTCTAGACTTCCGAGTTATGAATGCCCCCCAAATCCATGCTTCGGTTCACCATTTAAGCTGTTGATGTCGAAATTCAAGGTTGATGAAGCTTTAAACCCTCGGATGTGCTTCGGGTTTTAGCAACAATTTGTGGTAAGATGAAGTTTTGGAGGGGAAATGAACGACAAAGAGAGATACGACATGAGTAGTTCATTGGCAAAAATAAAGATTCACTGTGGCATACCATATATTTTTAAAGATAAATGGTTTGAAGATCTTTATCTTCAAATGTAAGCAACTTATAATTTTCTTTAGATTTTAAAGATAAAGAAAGGTTTAAAAAACCTAATGTGAATGCTATAATGATAATATTTTTAATGAAGTGCTAGTTTGAAGCGAGTTCATGCTTGGATTCATGATCCTGGACACAAATTTGACAGGTGCACTTGACTTACCCAATCAAGATACCTAAAGGGCATTTTAGGTTCCCTAATATATTTTTTGTTGAATCTAAATATGTTGTTATTATAACAACAATAAATAAAATTTTTAAAAAATAACAATTAATATTAAAAAAATAAAGTTGTAAGATCGAGATAAGAAGATTCGGTATACATTAACACTACAGGTTTTATTATGGAGTTCGCAAGGTCAGAGGACTATAGAAACAACTCGGGTAAAATATAATTTGTTTCTATGCCTATTTTTGTATACATTTTATAATTGTTTAACGTTCGACATACATCTCTATTTTAATGTACATTTTTTCATAAATAATTTGAGTCAAATATAAAACTTTTCGTGCTTATTTTTTTTTTTACACTTTGAGTTGATATTCGTTTCTACATAAGTTTTGTTTGGAAAGCGTCGAGTTAAATATAATACATTTTCTTTACCCTATATTTTGACGTAAATTTAGTCCGGAAACAAATCGGAGTAATTGTAATTCTATTTTTGACATAAATTTTGTTTGGAATAGAATCGGGTCAAATATAACACGTTTTCATTCAACGGTATACATTCAAGTCGCTCTACGTATTGACGTAAATATAATTTGAAAACGGGTCGGATAGATTGTAGTCTATATTTTATCACCACGCTCACGATGTCGAGGCAACGCGCGACGGGTAAAAAAACTAGTTAACCTAAAAAGTAAATATAATAATGTTCATCCATCTCTCCTTTTACTTATGAAATTTACCCAAATTTCTTCCACCCCTCCCTTTCTTATTCGACTCAATCCATTTCTAGGGTTTGAACCGATTTCTTCTAATCGATTTCTTGCTCAATCGGTTTCTATCTTTTCCTCTAGCTCTAAAGCTACAAACCAAGGATACGCATACCTTACGTGGTAAGTTTTCCTTCTTCTACTGTTTTTGCTGATTCTAATTTTGTCTTCTATAAACTTCTACTTGACAGTTCAGTGCCATTTAGGTGTTCGATAAAATGCCTCGATGAAATACGCTTTAGCATTGAAACCCATCTGATTATTTGATACCACTTGTGTTGTTGTTGTAGATTTTATAAGAACTGATCGATGCTAGTCTTGAATTGTTGTTTTGGGTCTTTATGCCAGAATTCAATTTGTTTCTACATTGTTATGCTGAATTACTTTGCTTCAGCAACTGTGCTTTGTGTTGTTGTGGTTTCAATTGACCCGACCCGCTTTTTGCCCCGTGCTTTTTGTCCCCCGTAACTAAAATTTCTGAATCCGTCACTGATGATGAGGTTGCTTATATATATACACACATATTTGGCCCGAATTTTCATGTTTTTTCATGAATTTCTGAGATTCCGCCGGAAAATTTACATCTCGCCGGAATTTGTCCGGAAAGTCACCTGGCCGGAGAGTTGCCGGAATCTCGCAAAAACTAGTGATTTTTGGCCAATTAGGACCTGCTAGGTCTGATTTTGACCAAGGAGCATAAAAAAACAACCGACTTTGACCGCCTAGAAAAATTGATCCGATTACTAGCGATTACTACCGATTAGTGCCACCTAGGACTGACTACCGATTTTTGGTACCGATTAGCTGAAATCGACAAGGTAATGGGCCGACTACCGATTAATCTCTGATTAATTGGCCGCATAGGCCGATTTTTACGACACTGGTAGATGCTACTGAAATACTTTTGGATTGATTATGGTTGTTTCTAAAACTGGTAACAGATTACCTATGGATTGTTAAATACTTAAATCTTTTTATAAAATTAACGACATTTGTTCTTATTTAGCTGTTTACTTCAATACAATTGAAGAGAAAAGAAGCTAACTTGTTACTTATACTTTGCATTGACTAGATATCCTAATTTAGTTTGGGGTTTGCGAGGCATGTTGAACCGCGTATGTTCTATGTCATATATACATGGAGGTGAGAAGACTAAATTCTGTTTGAAGGCTATCACCAGATATATTCACGGTGGTCAGGTACACAGTGATTTTGATCTTTTGTTTTTGTTAGAAAGAAGCTACGTTGTGTTTAGTTTGACAAGCGCTTGGACGTTGGAACAACAAAAACTACAAATGATTTCACTAGAGGTTTTAGAACATACAGATTTCTTTCTTTCAATAGGTTTTAGAACTTTGAAACAGTAACACTAGAGGTTAAGACGGGAAAATATATGAAATGGGCCCAAAATACTACTTTTAAACAACATTCTTTTATTATATGAATCTCAGAAATGATTCAAAATTTTGTATTATTTTCATTATTTCGATAAAACGATCAGGAGGTTTTATAATTTATACCTTAAAATACATTTTTGGTGTTTGACCCGTTAAAGTTAGAACTTAACCCAAACTGACCCGTTCATAAGTGAATAGTTTGACATTTGCACCTCTAATATATACATTCTAGATGTATAGTAATTAGCTTGCATTTGTTTTTTGAAATTTACAGTAAAGCTTTAAATGATTGTTTTATCTAAAATGGAATTATAGGCTCATTCTGGACCAAGAAGCTTCTTTGGAGTAGAGGATTTTTTGGACGATGATAACAGTCGACCGTATACTTACCAGAAAGAAAAAAAATCCAAGAATCCAAACAGACACATATCCTTCAAACAACGAACAATAGCTTACATGGAGCCATTCACGCTAGATGTTTTCATCTCAAAACGGTTTGTTTCAGCTTCAATTACGCACAGGGTAACAAGCAAACAAGTTGCAGTTGCTGGCACCAACTCAAAAGACATCAAAGCAGCCCTTAAATCCAGGTCAGATATACCTGCTTGTTTGGCAATCGGCAGAATATTGTCGGATCGCGCTAGAGAAGCTGATGTGTACACAGCTTCTTATACGCCGAGGGAACGTGATAAATTTGAAGGTAAAATTAGAGCAGTTGTTCAATCCCTTATTGATAATGGTATCGACGTCAAAATTTATCTTGATTAAATCCTTTTAAAGTTAGGGATTTCTTTTTGTCCAACTGGATTATTCTGTTTCTGTTGCTGTCACCATCTTATATGCCATAACAAGTTTTATGTGATTTGTTATGTTTCATCTCAGTGATTTGATATATAAATTATGTGCAAGTTTGATATCTTTCAACCTTTTAATGCTGAATTTTCTCTCTTCTGTTGGGTAGTCAATCAGGTTAACAACCAAATAACTATGGTCTACAAAGTTTATGATCACATGTGCTATTATAGCACTTGTCTGTGTGTAATACAAGTTGAAAAATAAGGAGAAATTAATAGTTCATTTCTTTATGAAAGTAAAAGGATGAATGGTGTTTATTTTAATGGTCATGTTTTATCAAACTTTTGTAAGTTTGACAAAATATTAATATTGAGGAACCTTTGGATTTGTAAAACAGTTAATGGATGCTAGTTAATCTGCATACTCTTGTTGGTCTTCAACCAAGAGACATCTTTAGTGATATAACTTAAATGTTTTAATAGATATTACAATAAGTGTCATAAAGTTCTTCGCTGGTTTCTATTGGATCTATGAAATATGAAAATATATATGATAACTTTAAAAGTTTCCTTTGTGTATGATTTTTTTGCAAGAGGTTGATTAACTGTGTGAAATATGCTGCTTCTTTATTCTTTATTTCTTCTTTTTTTATTTTTATTAAATAGAAAAATTATAGGTCTATAGTATTTAACATGCAATTGTTGTCCTTAGTACATGTAGTACCTTTATCACACACATTAGTAGGAACATGTAAAACATCAAGATAAAAAAGGGTTCAAGTGCTAAGAAATTAAATGGATTTAGGAGTACTTTTAGTGAGTGTATGAGTTTGTCGTTTTAAAGAACGTATGGGTCGAATTAATTTTCAAAAGAATCAATAAACAATCAAAGTCCTCATGTGAAGTACACCTTTATGGTCATATTTGTATAGTTAAGGTCTAACTTTGTTTATTCCACAACCTCAATCGAGGATAATGTCTCCTGGACCCTTTTGGAGCCGTACATATGTAATGATTAAACCAAGATCTTCAACTAGAACATCATATATTTCATCTTTAGCCAATATAGAGGCTTTGTCTCTTATAGGGGAGGTTCTGGGTTCAAACTCATGCATGGTGTAATATGAAGTAATTTAGAAGTAGCAGTAGAATAGATTTGCCGTTCAAAAAAAAAAAAAAAAAAAAAAAAAAAAAAAAAAAAAAAAAATATATATATATATATATATATATATATATATATATCATCTTTAGTCACTTTTAAGTACTTTAGTATATTCTTCACAAATCACAACTATCAGGTGACTTTAATTATCGTGGTATTACTAAGATCTAATTGTAATGCTTAATCAATGGAACTACCATGCCTTATTAAAGCATGACATGTATGATAACCCATAGCCGAAGCGTATACTCTTTCATGTTCTTTTAACTCTTACAACAAGACAATGAGTTTTACTCAATGCTATGCTATGAGATAATTGAATGAGGCGTCTCTTGGAATATTTCAATTTGAACATATTTATAGATTTGTCTATATAGGGGCTTTGACTTAAACCAGTAACGCATTTTGATCATTCTATATAGTTCTTTCTTTGAACATCAATCAATCATTTTTGAAATATATTTGAGACTACATTACTAGGTAAACGTACGGAAATTGACTTAGGATTGGACATTGGATCGGACGTCATTTATTTTCTGAACAAGTGTTTTAAATGCTTCAACTTGAAGGTTCTTCTCAATATAGTCAATATTGGAGGGATCAAAAGGGCCTTTAACTCGATCGATGCATTGTATAACTGCTCTTGCTGGAAGAATACTCCTTGTCGGGTCAAAACAAGTTCCTGAGCTCAAACTCGATGAGAATCCCTACACCATATACAAAATAATAACCATCTGCCGTGCGTGTGATGTGTAAGAACACCAACTCAAATTTTGTATATAACATTATAGCCCGTATGATTAGTGATGAGTATGATACTCATACGACTCTCTATATATATATATAGTATTATATCTTATACGACCCACCAGTATAATGTGTCAGTGGTGTGTGGTTTATTAAACACTGAGAAGATGGAAGTAAGTAACCTTGAAGACGAGAAGCTGAACTTGTTGGTCGTCCACAAGTGCATTAACCAAAAGTGCTTCTTCCTTGACAACTTGAGTGTAGAACTCCAGAATTGCCATCTCTTCATTGTATCCGTGTTCTGGATCGTCGTCTTCATCTTCATACGATCTAATTTGACGTCTAGCCGCGTGACAGCGCGCGTTAGAAGGTAATTGTGGGCTTTGGCTTATGGATTTCAAAAGATTGGTTGAATGCAAACTGGTAAGGTGGAGTTTGAAGGTTGATGTTTTGGTGACATTTTGAGAGAGTGAAGGGAAAAGAGAAGAGGAGGATAAGGTAAAGGTAGCATACATGAGTGGTGGTCACTCAAGAAGACTAATTGGGTATGAGCTTCGCTCACATGCTACTAACTCTTTATTTTATATAATGAATTTCATTCATTCATTTATTTATTTTTTTGTTGACATTATAGAGTTAAGCAGCAGTATGTGAATTTATGTATCATCACTTCAATTCATCTTGTTCATTATTCTAAGTTTCTTTAAGCTAAATTATAAAATTATTTTGTGTTGTTTAATGACATTATTGCCCAAGTAAGATTTTAATCTAGGTGTAGGTGGTATCGTCAAATAAAACAATTTATATAAATATGTAGTAAAGTGGTTGGGTTGACTTTCCATTTAGCATGTCTATGCTTGCCAAAACTGATGGGCTGGACAGGATAACGGGTCAGAATAAGTCGTGTTAAAATATTGTTCATTAGGCCGAACGAGTTTGGATCCCAACCTGTGGCTTCTGTTGTTTACAAATTGTTATTGATAGTTTGTTATGTGGCTTAAAAGGTTAAACTATACTTGCTTGTTGTGTTTAAATGTGCAATCTACTAAATAATGTATTAAGTCTCTATGTAAGGAATTTTCTAAAGGGCTGTTTGGTAATATCTGAATGATTAAGTGCTGAACCAATAATAAGTCTGAACCATTAAGTGCTGAACCATTAAGAGGTCTGAACCATTAAGAGCTAATATATCGCTTAACTATTCAAAAACAAATGTCTGACCAATTCAGATAAGAGGTCTTAACCATTTAGCATTAGACCTCTTAACTATTCAGTATTAGTATAATGCTTAACCATTCAGAGGCAAATGTCTGAACCATTCAGAGGCAAATGTCTGAACCATTCAGACATTTGTTCGTAAAACAAACAGTCTGAACCATTAAGTGCTGAACCATTCAGACATTTGAATCATTAAGAGGCTGATTAAGAGGCTGTCAAACAGCCCCTAAGACCAAGTGGTGGTGGTGGTTTTGTTGAGAGCTTATGAGTCGGTTGGTGGTTTCCTGGTGCTGCATTACGGACCATAGTAGTTGGTTAAGCAGAAAGAGATAATGAGAGCTTGTGAGACTCGATAGTGTGTGAGAGCAAGTGAGTGCATCCCGGAGATTTAAGGCGTGAGCTCAATTAGTGCAAGTGACTAGGGCCATTTATTGGGTTCAAACCGAGTTGACCAGGTTCATACAACTAAAACAATTTGTATGTCCATCTATTTAGGGTTAGGGATTTAATCTAATGACAAAATTATTTAAAGTTAGTGGTGAATCTTTCATTGAAGTCAATGGTTTGAACGAATCGGTGCATAATAAGTTGTGTTGCAGAATTTAAATTATGTTAAATGAGTTTGTAAGTTGTCGTTCGAAAAGATGTACTGTTTATTTAAAAACTAGATAATTTATAAATTACTTTTAATTCATTTTATTTTTATGTAAGTTTTAAAAGTTAATTTTCTTATATCATAAATTATAAGTTTATTTACATAGAAGTAGCATTTCTATCCTTTACTACTAATAAAAGATTATGGCATCATCTTGCAGATCTATCGGATTTTTTATGATATATGATTTTTGTAGAACTGATATAAATCAAATTAAAAGTTACGATTTTTAGCATTTTGGTTCTTGCCCAACTTAACCTTCATAACAACCCATTTTCTTGTGCTTAAACATTTCTAAAAGGTTAAATAGTCACGTATGTGAGAATTGAGTATTTGATGTTACATTATTTTTATTTAGATAATGACCAATATTGAACAATTCTATGGACGATTGACCGATGTTGAACAATCCTGTTGATGTTTCGTGAAAATTAAGCATCACCACAGCACCTTAGCGACGGTGACAGGCATGTTGCCAGTGTATTTGCCTTCGTGGTGAGAGTTGCGGTTCAACTTAAGGTGTGGGGGGGTGTTGGGTGGTTTTGTGATTTAGGGAAGTTGTATTCAATTAAATTATGCAACTAAAGAGTCTAAATATACATAACAAAATCGCTCGTGTGTTGCAATTGGTTAAATTTGATTGACTACCTACTCTGTTATCAAACATGCCATCATGAATATGTTCATCTACATTATATATCTATTTACGTGATATGTATAAAAATATCAAGACAACCTTTGTTTGCTATTAACTTTATACCAAACAAAGAAAAACAATTCTATAAACAAAAGACAAAAGCAAAACAAAATAAAGATAATCAGGCAGATGATGTGTGAATATTTTATCAACAAAAGATATTTTCATTGTTTTTACACTGTTAAGTGATTCAACCAAAATTTTTGATATTATCAAGCAGTTAACTGCTAGAAGCAATATGTCATTTATCAATGGCTTTTATATTCTGCATAAGTTAAATATTCCTTTGTTAAGTTCAAGGTCTAACCTATCTTAAGCTAAACTTTTTGATAAGTTAGGAATACTCCAAAATTAAAGGATTCAAACAAATAGCTTAATGCCAAATAAATATGAATTGAAGTTACCTAGCTCTCAAATTAACATTTTCCCTATATTTCATATCTATTTCACATAAATAATAAAACATAGCAACAACCAAAACATTCTACAGGTGTTCATCTTCAAAAGTTTTAGGAAAATCTAGGACCAAAATAAAATTCCTATTTCTACATGACGGTTTATTACTCATAGTTACTGATTCGTTATGGACCTACATAAGGTATTTAGAAGCTAAAACATCACAATAAAACACACAAACAATTAAGAGAAGTGACTTCATTACAACTATAACATTAAACAGAGTGATCAATAATTTTATTTCATGCGTATTTTAAAAGGAGTTTAAAATGTACAACTTGAACATCATAAATGTAATTTGTCATAGCAGATACAACCTCAATCCACATCTCCCTTGTATTTTCCAACACCATGATGCAACCTCTTTATAAAATGATATAGTGTTCCATCAATGGATAACACTTTTTACAAGTGAGAGCATATTCTACACTAACAATCCATTTATTTAAAAAATCAAATTTTGTGGGCGAACTGTTCAAGATTGAATTCAAGAAACAATATATGAACTTTATGAAAGCAATGCAACAAACATTGGGATGATTTATGTTCAAAATATCAATGAATTAAGAATTGACAGCTAATCTATATATCATCACTGTTGGAATTAATCTTTGTTAATTCACATAGAAAAAGTCAAAGATGGATTCTATTTGAAGAAGTTTTAGGAAGTATTTTTAGATTAAGTAAGAGTCTATTATTTATTATTCAATTAGTCTGTTTATCTAGTTATTTAGTTTGATATTTATCAAGTTGTTTGATTCCTAGAAAGTAGGAGTAAGAGTCAAAGTAGGATTTATTTTGTTTAATAAAAATAGGGCTGTTTGGTAGATGTATAAGGTGTCAAATATTCAGTTTTTTTTTTAATAAAAGTGTTGATCAACAATGTTTGTGATCAAATATTCTTTCTGTTTTTCATCTTTTTCTTCCTACGTTTTTGGTTCATTTAGATATCACTAGGCCTTCAATTGGTATTAGAGCTATACCAAGCTCTTGATCTGGGCGTGAAAGCAACAAAAGAAAGGTTGCTTGGGTTCTGTTCTAGCCGAGAAGAACAATAGCAAGAAAGCAGAATGCTTTCTGTTTAAATATAGAAGTAGTAAGAAGAAAGTTGAATTCAAATCATTGAATCCATGTGAAAGTAAGTAAGAAAGAAGAAGAAAATAAGAAAGAACGAAAAAAAGAAAAGCAAGAAGAAAGTAAGAAAGAAAAAAAGAAAGATTGTAAGAAAGTAAGAAAATAAGAAAGAAACCAAGAAGAAAGTAAAAAAGTAAGAAAGAAGAAAGAGATAGAAAGAAAGAATGAAAAAAATAGAAAGAAAGTAAAAGAAAGAAAGAAAAAAGAAAGGAGAAAGAAAGAGAAAAAAGAAAAGAAGAAAGAAAGAGAAGGAAGAAAGAAAGCAAGTTGAGGAAAAAAGTAAGCAAGCAAGAAAGAATGGCAGACCAACCAATTGTATCGGCAAGAGAGCAAGGCAACATTCCATTTTAGTGTCCGAAATTAACATCCAGCAATTATACAAGTTGGTCAATTATGGTGAAATCAATTTTGCAATCATATGGAGTATAGGAGGCAATTGATCCAGTAACACGGGCAGTAGTTGAAAGTACAAAAAACCTGATGGCTAGAGCTTTTATTTTCCAAACATTGCCTGAGGATGTTCTACTTCAGGTGTCAAAACATAAGGATGCAAAGGATGTTTGGGAATCAATTAGGATTTGACATCTAGGAGCCCAGAGAGTGCAGAAAGCTCGCTTACAAACTCTAAGGAGCGAGATACAGATGTTGAAGATGAAGAAAAGTGAAACAGTGGATGATTTTTCAAGTAAGTTAATTGGTATAACGGCTAAGTTTAAAAGCCTTGAAGATGAAGTGATTGTACGTAAGTTACTCAACTCGGTTCCAAAGAAGTTTCTACCTATCGTGGCATCTAATGAGCAATATTTAGAACTTGAAGATTTGTCTTTTGAGGAAGCAGTGGGAAGAATAAAAGCTTATAAAAAACGCCTCAAAAGTCACGATGAAGTGGAAGAGAATGATCAAAGTAAACTTCTATTAGCAAGTTCAAGTAGTCAGAAGGTTGGAGATTTAGAAAGTTGGCATCATGGAAGGGACGAGGTGGCGGTAATCAAAGTCGTGGTAAGGGTCAAGGAAGAGGCTTTGGTAGAGGAGAAAGAGGACGTGGAAGAGGTTGAGGAAACAAAGATAAGAGCGAATTTAGGTGTTTTGAATGTGGTGAATTTGGTCACTTTGCATATGAGTGTACCAAGTGGAAGGATAAAGAGGATGATAAGAAAGATACAGCTCATCTTGTTCAATATGAGGAAAGATCAACATTATTGTGTAAAAACAAAGATTAAGGGGGTGATTGTTGGAATTAATCTTTGTTGATTCACATAAAAGTCAAAGGTGTATTCTATTTGGAGAAGTTTTAGGAACTATTTTAGATTAAGTAAGAGTCTATTATTTATTATTTAATTAGTATGTTTATCTAGTTATTTAGTTTGATGTTTATCAAGTTGTTTGATTCCTAGAAAGTAGGAGTAAGAGTCATGGTGGATTTATTTTGTTTAGTACAAATTAGGCTGTTTGGTTGATGTTTAAGATGTCAAATATTCAGTTTACTTTAATAAAAGTGTCGATCAACAATGTTTTTGATCATATAGTCTTTTTGTTTTTCATCTTTTTCTTCCTACGTTTTTGGTTCGCTTCGAGATCATTCGGCCTTCAATAACTTACAGTTCTCTTGAACATAGTTGGAAATTCTACACATAAAACTTTGTAAAGCATGCTCACCCTCAATGAAGCATAAAACATCCTAAACATAAAAAATTCAACTTTAAGATATATACATACAGGAAAGGGAAATACCCAAAACTTGATTTGAGAAATTTTGCCCATCCGAATCATCTTTAAGTACATGTAGAACTCGTGTTCATAAAACCGCCATTGGTAGTTCTTGATGATTGAGTTTATTGTGCCTGAGCTTTCTTGATAGGATCTACATACCATAAAACAATATTACGACTATATCTATTAGGAAAGCTAGTGAAGAACTGCAAACTAGAAAAACAAATATTATAAACATCATAAATTAAGATTGTGAAAAAGTAACAGAAGTCAACATTTTGGAACTCAAGAATCAGATAATTGACCTTAGACCCTAAAGTAATTCCACTTTAGATTGACCATAATTTACAGACTTCAATTCAAATTGGTGAAACCCTTTTGAAGATCAGCATCAAATTTAATGAACACCAAATCAAAAGCCCATAAATTCAAAGAAAAAAAGGGAGTTTAAAACATTAAAGTTTACTTGCAAGATTAAAACATATGACAACATTGAAGTTTACTTGCAAGATTTAACCAATTTCCAAAGTGACCTCTCCAAATTAACCAATTAGTGATGGAAATTTATAGTCAAAATCCAATTTATGAACACAATCCACAAAATAAAACTGATCCCTTCACCAACTCTATAAACCTCTCCAAACGTACCTTCTATCCATCACTTAGATTCTCAAACTGATCAAATCCAACACCATAACATAAACATGAATACAAAACTATTCCTATGAGACACGATCGAATAAAGGGGTTAAAAGGGAAAGCTCATATATAGGGTTTATGGTGAATGTATATAGTATGGGTCACGGGGATCTAAAAATTTGAAACCTTGTATGGTGACCCGATTGTGAGGGATTAGTGAATTAAAGTTGAGGAACCCTTGGCCAGAAATTGAAGGTGAGAGTCATAGAGAGGATGACGCGTGTATGCAAATGTAATTGATTATTAATAGTAGGATTTTATCAAATTACATAAATAACCTTAGCCTAATGATCTTTAACCTAACTGGTTATGATAACGTATCCATGACATGTAAATAGAGAAATGTAATGGGTTCAAGTCTCACTTTGAGCAAAATGCTCAGAATTAAGCAAGTGGTTTTGGGGTGCAGTTCTGGCTGAGAAACAAATAAGTGGGCCTGATTAAAATAACATATATCCACTGAAGCAAGGTCGAACATTTTTTTAAAAAAAACTTCAACTTGGATATACTTTTAATAATTTACATAAATTACTAGGTATAAAATAACTAGAATAATAAACTGAAAAAATTAATAAGTTAATGTTAGGGGTTAAAATGGTTATAAAATTCAAATGTTAGGGGTTGTAATGCCAAAAGATTTTTTTTTTGGGATGAAAGAGTTATATGGATTCAACGTTACGGGCCAAAATAGTAATTTACTCTAATTTATAATTATGAATATCATTGTAATGGATGTGTTTTATCTGTAAATTATACTTGTCTCGTTTAATAACTTTTAGTAGTTGATATAATAATTTTATTTTGCAAAATATGTTAAACTAGTAGGTTATGATCTGTCACAACCCAACAAAGATGGCTAGACATGAATATTGAATATCCAACAAACATAGTGGAAATCATGTAAGTAAT
The DNA here is from genome assembly GCA_025506415.1 of Flaveria robusta. Lineage (NCBI taxonomy): Eukaryota > Viridiplantae > Streptophyta > Magnoliopsida > Asterales > Asteraceae > Flaveria > Flaveria robusta. The sequence goes on from CM046466.1 coordinate 21,590,218, forward strand.
AAAAATAAACCATTGGTTTACTCTAATAATAGTAAAATAGTGCATTCCTATATGATATAAACGCACACACGTACAAGCTAATGCGACTTGACCTATCAAACCGATATGGGCCTTGCGCCCAATACTTTATAAGCCTAAATTTTACTAAGACTATAATGGGTTTTAGCCTACAAACCAATATGTGTCTGGTCCAATTAATAAAAACAATATATAAGACCACCAACTATAATTATGCATACACTTTCAAACTATCTATATGTCCAACAATTAAGAATTAACAAATTAAGCATACTTATATTTAATTAAATATAAAAAGTATTGCTTACAAAATATAAAATCTTAAGGATTTAAATTCTCTATAAAACAAGTCTTTCATTTTTATAAATCAACTAATAACTTATAAATCTTATGTGTAATAAAATCAAATCTTATTAACCAATAAGCACTAAACATATTCATGCAATCTAGATTACATGCACAAATACCTACATACAAGATTGCATCCACTAACACAAGCCTCATATATATTTATTAAAACCCGCTAACAAGTTTATAAAACCAATTAACTCAACTTATAAAAACTAAAAGAGATTTCATAAATATAGTCTAGTCAAATTAACCACCTTCTTAACCAATCTAATATTAACAAAATCTACAAATTCCATTATCTTCTTACACTAGCAAAACTCTTTTAATATCTAACCATTATCACTCAATATCCAAGACTTGTGGGACCCACATGAACCCCCTCCCAATTTCATTTTTGGCAAAACACCCCAACCACACTCACACTTTACATTTCTTCTTCAATCTTACATGCAAACCTCTCTAATTTCTCTTATTGAATCCCATGCTTGCACTAGCCTTCTTGCTCGCAAGAACACTCATAAGGTTAGCCATCTTGAAGCTCATAATCAACCCACAAAAGAAGCCATAACAACCATCTCAATCCAAGCCGTTCCATATTATTTCATGACCCTACATGATGTGTGTTGATGTATATATATTTTTGATATGAGAAATCACACAATTTGTTTTAATAAAAGAAACGATTATCACCTTTAGACTAACTACACACACAATAGGCAAGTGCAATTATCGCATAGTAGCATAGCTTGAGGTAAGAACCAAGTATCGGTCCGTTGACACAATGACTCGTAATACTAATTCTTTATCACTATTTAACCAATCAATTGAGTTTGAATTTGTAAATATTAAATCAAATAAAACAATTAGCAAGTTAAACTAACAAATCAAGGAAGTAAACACGAAGGTACACAATTAATTAAATATAACACTTGAACTTTGATTCCACTTAGCATAGAACTAACAACTAGTATAAACTCGAGGTAAGACCATTTTTTACACATGATACATGGAAGTAGCCTAAACCCCCATCAAGGATATCTAGACATATAACTAATTGGAAAGCTAGAACGATAAACACACAAAAGCCTCCTAAAGTTATGCCATGAGAAACAAATGATACAATTATGTCAATATTAAAGATGAATTAAACTCTAGTTAGGGTTACCTAATTCCACAAAATTTTAAAAAGTTAACAAGATAAACACATGAAAACCACCACAACTTGCATAAAATAAACAAAAATATAACTACCTTTCAACTCATGAACATCAAACCACGATTATAAAATCAATTCCTAACCAATGACAAGAAGGATTCATGACATACACCATGGTTTTCTCAAACATAAATATAAGGATGCACATTTGTCCAATTTTACTAAACCCTCACCCTCCCTTCATCATTCCTAGTTTAATGTCACAAAATTACATACAAAAGATGCAATCCTATGCATAAATGTTGTAAAAGACATGAGAGTTTCTAACATAACATGCTTACAACACCCACAAGGCTGAACATTTTATCAAACTAGAACAAACAAACATAATTATTGAAGAATAATCAAGTTGCATCACGACATTAACATAAACAACACCAAAAATCATGTACAAGTTGTTAAATCATGCTAAGTTTCATCTAATCCAAGTGATAATAAGAGTTTAGCTCATGAGGCATACAGAAAAATACACCCAAACTCAAGAACATAGAAGAACTCATAGTAGATCTAAAGGTATTCAAATCAATTTAAGTGAAGATGGGGTGGATGATGTTAGATCTTTCTTGAAAGTGTGAAATCTTTAATCTTTGTCTTCAAATCTCTCAAAAACTCTTGAGAAATGCTCAAAGTCACCTACAAGTTCAAGGGAGGTTAGGGTTTTAAAAGAAATGAAAGTTATTTTGGAAATAAGGTGCATTGGGGTTATAAACCCGTTTTCTGCCTGAATATGACCATATTTGAATCAATATGACCATGTTCAGCTTTAGAAATGAGCTATTTGGATTTTGACAGCTTATATGACCATATTCAGCGTTAATATGGCCATATCAGAATCATTTTTCCTCTTGAACTTTTTCAAATCTTCAGTTTTCTTCATAAAAATCATAGAGCTTCATCCAACAACTACAAAATTCAAATAAAATACAAATAAGTGTCTAAATTATGAATTTTGTTACAAAAATTACTTAAAACACAAAGAAATATGTGTTGTAAATATACATAATTATTAATATATCACTACAGCAGCCCTTGAACCTCCCTCAAGTATCCCCACATTGAGGAGGCTTGCTAGTCAGTAACATACTAAACCCCAAGCATCTACTTGACAACTGTAAGAATAACACTCAGGTAAGTTTTGTATACTTTTGTCCACTTTACTTAAACATTTTAGGGTGGATACATACTGAACGCTGCTTTAAAATCTCTTGGAAATCATGTTACTATGTAATTATGAACTTTGTACTTAAAGGTTGTAAACGATACCTATGTTGACCGTGAACGATACCTATGTTGACCGTGAATGATATCAAAACTAACTGTGCACAAATTGTAAGGTTTATAAAAAGGCTGATGCACCCAAAACAATCAAAGTGCTTTTGCATGCATGCACTTTGTACATAGTAGAAGCTGCTTCAGAAGTTTTACACTCTGCACAGAAGATTATTCTAAGTGTAAAATCTTCCGAAGCCAAAGACCAAATCTTCCAAAGCCAAAGACCAAATCTTCCGAAGCCAAAGATGAAGTCTTCCAAAGCTTAGAAGACAAAGTCTTCTGAAGCTTAGAAGACAAAGTCTTCCGAAGCCATCAAGACAGAAGATAGATTTCTTCCGAACACACAGAAGACATACTTTCTATGATCTACTTTTTCAGAAAGCTGACCAACTTTCCGCTGCCATTCTGAAGACTCACAAACTTGCATAAGTTGGTGAAAAGGTCCATGCTTTTGCAAACTGTAGATTATGGTTCTGAGCCTGTAACTTTCTACTTTATGTACTTTTATCCTTTTTGTAATATATTAGGATGTGAGCTATGGTATGTCATAGTCACTATTCAAAAGGCAATCTGCCTTTTGACTTTACATTGATCTTGTTGTCTAGATTAGTGTTTCCAACTGGCCTTCAAAGTATTACCAGCTGTAAGATGTAGTATAAGGTATCTCAGGTCCTTGTATATTTCTTTATGCTTTGTAAAACTTGTAAAAGAACTTGAGAGCAATATACTTATTCCTTGAAAACCATACTCAGTTGTTCTTGGTTCTGTCTCATTGTTTTGCTGGTGTTCCTTAGTATCATAATACAGTCCTAGTTCCCTATTTGATCTGTTAAGTGTTCTAACACTCTCCTTATTATGAGACTCATTGTATTGACCTCTTCAATGGTCCTGGAATTGGTATCAGAGCTTTTCAGGCTCTTGATTGTAAGATCTCACCATCTTAGATCTCTCTGTTTCACAAAACACTTAACATCTCAAATGGCAGCTCTCACAAAGGCTGATTTGGAAACTGGTACCATGACAAAGTCACCACTGATCACTCCTGAAGATTTTGATACATGGTGCCAAAGGATGTAAGGTTTCATCAAGTCTCAAGACTCTAGCAGGTGGGAGTCTGTTGTCTATGGACCTTACATACTTTGCACCTCTTCAGCTGCTGCTGGAGGTGGCATGATACCAAAAGATATAGCTGACTATTCTAAAGAGGACAGGAAGAAGATTGATATAGATCAGAAAGCCATGACTGCCCTCGAAACTACTCATCCAAACTCCATATATATAGGGGCTTCAAGAAGTGCAAAACTGCTAAGCAGCTATGGGATGCACTAAAGCTCATGTATGAGGGGTCCACTAAAGCAAAAGAGAACAAGAAGGACCTCTTGAAGCAGAAGTTTGAGAACTTCACCTACAAAACAAATGTAACCATGACTCAACAATACTTCAGGTATGTTGAGATTGTGGATACTCTAATGGATGTTGAAGTAAATCTTGAAAACAAGAATATTTTAAGGAAGTTTATGTCCTTTCTTCCTAGACAATGGACACATTACTATGTTGTTATCAAGAGAACTGAGAACGTTAAGACTCTTACTCTTACAGAGTTGTATGGTATTCTCAGTGGCTATCAGATGGAGATGAACATGCAAAATCCATCTGGTTACTCCAGCAATCAACAGAGCTTAGCCCTTCATGTGGTTGAAAGAGATTGTAGAGAACCACAGCATCATCTCATCTGCTACCCTGACAACTCACAAAAGGGTCATCTCATCATCTTCCTAGAGACACCAAGGGGGAGCTACATCCAAGGAAGCCCATTCCAAGAGACAAATTCTTCTCAAGCCTTTGTGTCTGCTGATGAAAGTTCAGGCAACTTTCTCTTCACCCTTAAAGATCTGGACTGTATCCATCCAGATGATCTGGAGTATATGAAAATAGTCTAGCAGATGGCTCTTCTCACTCACAGAGCCAAGAAGTTCTACAAGAGGACATGGAGGAAGTTTCCTAGCAATGCAGCTAGTGGTAAGTTTTGGCTGGACAAAAGTAAAGTGAAGTGTTACATCTTTAACCAAATGGGACACTTTACTAGAGAGTGCAAAGCACCTAGAACAAATGGTGGCCAAGCACTAACCAGACCAAACTACACTAATGGAGCCCCCCAGAATGAGAAGCCAAAGCAGCAAGCTACAGTTGCTGTTGAAAAAGGAGGCTTTGACCGGAGCTTTCAGGTTGAAGATGTATCTGCAAACTAAGCACTGATGGCAGATCATGAAAAAGACAAGGTATTGGAACATCTTTGTACTCCTGAAGGTATTGTTAAAGTTAACAAATATAGGTCCTACAACTTAGAGATGAGATCTGATCTTGAGTCTTTAAACATCTTAAAATCTGATTTCAAAAGAGCTGAAAATGGGTACAAACTTAGAATAGAAGATTTAAAGAAAACCATTTCCACTATTAAACATGAACATACCAACTACAGGACTCAGATCAAAGATCTCATTACTAAGTTAACTGAGTGCCAGGCTGAGCTTGTGATCAGCAAAGCCACGGCAGAAAAATGTGTTCTTGAAGAAGAGACTTTCAAGAACATAATATCCTCATCCTTGCATGCCAAAGTTTGTTATCAGAATAAGCAGGGACTGGGATCTACTGAGATAGCTCCTCCACACTCTCTATTGTCTGTAAGATCTCCAAGGTGTGGAACTTGTGAAGACGAGCTTCCCCTCATAGACCCCATGAGTGAAAAGGATGATGAGGAAATAGTGAAGGATAACTCTGAGAAAAATGAAGAAGATCATCCTAAGAAGGGTCATTATTCTCCTGAGGAGAGAAAAGCAGTTGGGATGACCAAGTCCAAAAGAAAAAACTTGATCAGAAAAGCCAAGAGAAAGTCAAAGAAGGCTCAAGAGATCAATGCCACTTTTAACTCTAAGCAGAAAAAAGTGTTTGTCTCTGCAGGATTTAAGGTAGTGAAGACTGAAGACTCAACTATGAACTCTAGTATCAGGGGTTCTAGTTCATGTCAAAATCATTCCAGCAACAAGAAGAAGGCTAATCAGCTGTGTACCACTGCTATACAGCATGAACCATCCAAATCCAACAACAGGTCTCACCCTAAAAGGCTTGCTACATCATCTGTGAAGATGAAGATGGAAATGGAAAGTGATCAAGTTCAGCCTTCCTCTCAAAAGAAGATTCTCAGAAGAAAGCAAATGGATTGTATCATGTGTGGCAGTTCTTCTCATCTTGCTAAAGATTGTATCTACAATTCTAAGAGTACTGTCCATATGGTCAAGAAGAAAACTTCTGAGAAGATCAAGAAGAAGAAGCCAACTTTAGAAGGAAAATCTTTTTCTTTCGGAAGCTCCAATATGAAGAAGAAGACAAGTGAAAACTTGCCTTCGAAAGAAAAGTTGGTCTAGGAAGAAAGGAATGCTTTCGAAGTACTAAAGCCTTTCCGAAGGTCCGGTCTCCAAAACTTCCGAAGCTGTTAAAACTTCCGTAGTGTTAAAGGTCAAGTCTAAGCTTCCAAAGGTGGTGTGGAAGACAAAGAAAGACCATGTGACTAAAAGTTCTTCATTAACAATAGCTGATGGTCCACAAAGCTTGAACATAGGATCAATTACTATTGCATTGTCTTCAACTCATGTTGATAAGCCCAAGACGAGCAAGGCTTGTGTTTCCAAATGTAACTAACTATCTTTTTTTTTTGTACAGGAACAGCTAAAGACCAATAGGAATGTATGGATCATTGATAGTGGCTGTTCCAGACACATGACAGGCAATGGCTCTTTATTCCAAAATTTTGAGAAAATTGATGGAGGGCCAGTTGCTTTTGGAGGAGATGCTAGAGGTTACATTACTGGAAGGGGCAGGGTCACAAATGGTAAGCTTAACATTGAGAAGGTAAATTTTGTTAAAGAGCTTGGATACAATTTACTGAGTGTATCCTAATTTTGTGATCAAATACACAACGTGCTTTTTACTGAGCATGAGTGCATTGTTCTCAAGCCTGGGGTGGTCATTCCTCAGGAGCATATCTTGCTCAGAGCCCCCAGGAAAAGGAACATGTAGAAGATGGACTTGTAGGAAACACTTCCTTCAGGAGAAGTTTCTTGCTTTCTATCTAAAGCCAATAGTGACGAGTCTTTCCTCTGGCATAAAAGAATGTGCCATGTAAACTTTAAAAAAAATGAATAAATTGATTAAGAATGACTTGGTAACTGGAATGCCAAAGAAAGAGTTTACAAGTGATGACCATTGTGTTGCATGCTTGAAGGGGAAGCAGCACAAGGTATCTCACAAGCCAAAGGAAAGAAACTCCATCACTACTCCCCTACACTTGTTACATATGGATCATTTTGGCCCTACCAGTGTAATGAGTTTAGGAAGGACCTTATATTGTTTAGTGATCACAGATGATTTTATAAGATTCATTTGGGTCTTTTTCCTTAGAACTAAGGATGAGACTCCTGAGATATTGAAGAATTTCATTCTGAAAATTAAGAATCAATTTGATCACAAGGTCAAGATCATAAGATGTGATCTAGGAACTGAATTCAAGAACCAAATCCTTGATACATTTTGTGATGGAAAAGGTATTACAAGACAATATAGTGCTCCCAGGACTTCTTAACAAAATGGTGTTGCTGAAAGGAGAAACAGGACACCAATTGAAGCTGCAAGAACCATATTGTCTGACTCTAAACTGCCCATCACCTTCTGGGCAGAAGTAGTGAACACTGCTTGCTATGTGCAGAATAGAATTTTAGTGGTTAAGACTCATGGTAAGACTCCTTATGAACTGTGGTACAAAAGGAGACCTTTCATTGGTTTCCTCAGATCATTTGGATGTCCTTGCACAATCTTGAATACATAGATCAAGTAGCCAAATTTCCTGAGAAATCAGATGATGGATACTTTATTGGATACTCTTCCCAAGCTAAGGCTTATAGAGTATACAATCTCATAACCAAAATCATTGAGGAGTCAGCCAATGTGACCTTAAATGAGCACACTCCTTATGTGAGAGGTTTTGGTCCAGATTGGCTATTTGATCTTGATTTAGTTACCAACTATTTTAACAAGTCTTGTGAGAATGTTTCAGGATCTACAGGTAACTTATCAACATGAGATCCTGACCTAAGATTTGAGTTGAGAAGACCTTCAACTCATACTACTTCAGCTCCAGTGGTAATAAATTCTACAGATCGAGTTCCTATCAGCACAATCTTGAAAAATCCAGCTGATACATCTGATGTGCCTTCAAATTCCAGCTTAGAGGCACAAACCCAAAATGAAGGAGCTTCAAATGTAGGAGAAAGTGGTAGTGGTGACAGTGATCAAGAATTTCTTGATGCTGACAATCACTCCATAGAAGACAACATCAATGATGTTTCACACTCATTGGATCAAGCCTCTCTTGATAAGTGTGCTGATGTGGTGGGTGATTCTTCACTGCCTGATCTAAATTTTTAAATTTAGATCTCTCAAATCAACTTGTTGTGATCCCTCAACTCAGGATCCACAAGTCACACCCTATCACAAACATCATTGGAGATGTTGAGAAGGGGGTAAGAACAAGAGGGCAAACCCATGACAAAAAGTTTTGTCTCTACTCTTGTTTTTTATCCTAAATAGAGCCAAAGAAAGTTGAAGAGGCTTTAAAGGATGGAAGTTGGGTTGAAGCTATGCAAGAGGAGCTGCTTCAATTCAAGAGGTAAAAGGTTTGGAACTTATGTCCTCTTCCTTCAGGGAAGACTACCATAGGAACCAAGTGGGTCTTTAGAAACAAGAAAGATGATAGAGGACTTGTCATGAAGAACAAGGCTAGACTAGTTGTTCAAGGATACACTCAAGAAGAAGGAATTGACTACACTGATATTTTTGCACCAGTAGCCAGACTTGAAGCTGTTAGGATATTACTAGCTTTTGCTGCATCCAAGAACTTCAAGGTTTATCAACTTAATGTCAAGTGTGCATTCTTATATGGGGTGATTGATGAAGAAGTGTATGTCAATTAACCACCTGGCTTTGTAGACCCAGATCATCCTGATTATGTCTGCAAGGTTGATAAAGCTCTTTATGGGCTGCACCAAGCTCCAAGGAAGTGGTATGAGACCCTATCTCAGTACCTATGTCAGCATGGTTATAGAAGGGGTACTATAGATGGAACTCTTTTCATCAAATGCACAGGAAATGACTTAATGCTGGTTCAAGTATATGTAGATGACATTATCTTCACGTCAACTAATCCAAGGCTCTGCAAAGACTTTGAGAAGCTGATGAAGAATAGATTTGAAATGAGTGCCATGGCGGAACTCAATTTCTTTCTAGGAATTCAAGTGAAGCAAGTTGACAATGGCATCTTTATAAGTCAGTCAAAGTATGTACAAGACATACTTACAAGATTCAGCATGACTGAATGTAAGGTTGCAAAGACACCCATAGCAAGAAACCACTCCCTTGGACCTGACCTTAAGGGGGAGTGTGTGGGTGAACATCTTTACAGGGCTATGATTGGGTATCTTATGTACCTCACAGCCAGCAGGCCTGATATCATGTTTGCCACATGCATTTGTGCAAGATATCAAGCCAACCCCAAGATGTCACACCTAGTTGCTGTCAAGAGAATTCTAAGGTATCTCAAAGGTGCTCCATCACTAGGCCTTTGGTACTCAAAGAATTCTAACATTAATTGGTATGTCTATACAGATAGTGACTACGGTGGTTGCAACATGACTGCAAAATTTACATCCGGGGGATGTCAATTTCTTGGTCGTAGAGTAGTCTCATGGCAATGCAAGAATCAATCCTGTGTATTTACATCAACTGCTGAAGCTGAATACATTACTGCTGCTAGCTGCTGTGCTCAAGTGCTTTGGATTCAGAATCAGATGCTAGACTATGGATTCAAATTCAAGGAGACTCCTATCCACATAGACAACAACAGTGTTATCTCTATTACAGAGAATCCTGTGCAGCACTCAAGGACAAAACACATCAACATCAGGTATCATTTGATCAGAGATAAATTTGAAAAAGACTTAATCAAACTAGTCAAAGTTAACACAAATGAACAATATGTTGATTTGCTCACCAAAGCTTTTGATGAACAGAGATTTAAATATCTTGTTTCAGCTATTGGGATGATTAACCTTGAGTAGCTTTTCTTAAACTTAAACTCAATATTATTTCTAAAATTTGTGTGTCCTAAGTTGTCTATTTTATCACCTTCATAAGCCCTTGTTTACCTCGGAAGAAAAGTCTTTTGAATTATATTTCTTAGATTTCTGAAAATTTTAAACATCTTTTCTTTCGAAAGATATCAGGTTATCTTCAAAAGGACATTATGTCTTCAACACAAAATAACTGCTTATGAGAATTTACCTTCGGAAGAAATTCTATAAAATCTTCCGAAGCTAAATTCGCTCATAAGTACTTATATGCTTTTGTAGGACAATTTTCTTCCGAAAGTAATTATGTCTCGGAAGTTTTCTCATCTTCCGAAACCAAAGTATGTCTGAGAAGTGAAAATTCTTTAAGTATTTTCCTTTCGAAACAATATTTTCAAAACTCTTAGAAATATCTTCTGAAGCCAAATTGGTTTCGGAAGCTTTCAAGAAAACTACCTTTTTGGGCACTTTTTCAAAGGTGGGACCTACATCCGGATTTCAAAGTTTATCCTCTCGTATTATCTTTGTCTCAAATTCATTTCATATATATATACGCAACGGTTCCCCCTCTTTTACTTTTATCTTCATTTGCAAATCCTCTCTAACCTAAATTTACCCACAAACCGCCTTTGTTCCTATCTTCCTTCACGCTGAAGCTCTCTCAAATGGCCAACCTTGATCGTCGAAACCAGCCATATTTTTCCATGTAACTTCACAGGCAACACAATCAGGTTGCCCTACTGAACTCTGAGAAAGATCAAAGTTTCTCAGAGGTTTGTCGCTTTCTTTTTTTGACAAACTACTTCACCTCCCTCACCATTGATCTTTCTCTTTATAAGGATCATCTTTTGGACTTCTGGCGGACCTGTCAAGAGGTCACCATGGATGGGGAGAAGGCACTGTTTGCCACAGTGTAGGGGAGGACAATCTTCATCACTCCGGCCATCATAAACACTCATCTTCTGCTGGATGATGCAGAAGGTGATTTGTCCTTTCCCAAATCTACTGTCAACCACTCCTTTGAGCAGATGGGCTATGAGGGAGATTTCATTGTCAGAACCTTCAGAAAAGGGAAGGTCTCTTCTAAATGGAAATACCTCCTCCATGTGGTCATTCATAGTCTATTAAACAAACATGGAGGATGGGACCAGATTCCCGAGGATCTCTGCTTCATAGTTCATGAAATGGTTCAGGGGGTCAAGTTCAGGTATTCATAATTTGTGTATACTAATCTGCTTGCAAACTTAGACTCCTTAGAATATTACATGTTCCCTAGATATGTCCACCACATTCTCAACTGTGAACTGGGCTCACAGTTGAAAGGAACAGGTAAAATTCTTAAATTGGGGCAGATGAAGCCCGACATCTTTAAAATTATGAGAAAACCAACTGTAGGTTTCTTAAGGGTAGAAATAGCCCTTGTCCCAAAAATGTTAGAGCTCATTGCTCAAGTTGACAGCCTAGCAGCACCAGCTAGTGTTGAAGCCACACCTTCTACTTCTCAACAACCCTCTCCACCTCAAATAACCATTACCTACCAAAGAAAATCCAAACGAACCCCTACACAAGCTATTCAGCTTGTGCAGGCCCCCATATCATCAACCATACAGGAGGAAGTGGATACTGGAGCTACCACTTCTCCTGAGGAGCAAACCACTCCCATCTTACCCATTATCAGTGCTGAGGTTCTTCATGCTCAGCCTGATAAGCTCTCAAGCCTGACTGCCTTAAGCCTTAACTCAGAGACTCAAAACTCTAGTGAACAACCTTCAAGGGAAAGTTACCATCCCCAGCCTCTTGATCTCAACAAACCAATCCCCAACCTAGAATTCTATGATGATGAAGACATGGGATTCACTGAGTACCATGAATCTCTCTTCTCCATACTTGCTCAAGGAGAGATGAGTACCTCTGCTTCTCCCATGTCTAGCCCATATCATCCACCCTCAACTAAGGTGGATCTCCCTCAATCTATTCAGGAGGTCCATATGGACGAGGCTCTTACTAGTGCTAGTGATTACATCATTAAGACCTCAACCATGGCAACTCGGCCCACTGACACTTCACCTGAAGTTGTCAATGAGCAGAGTAAACCCAGCAGCCAAGAACAATATGCTTGTGGTGAGGAAGAAGACCTTGGTCCAATTCTCTCATCCCCCTATGATTCTTCATCTGAAGATGATGGGAGTCTGCAACTAAAGGTGCAACAACTTCTACAAACCTACACCTATTTGGTTTCCAAGGTTAGTGACTTGGAATCTCAAGTGACTTCCTTACAAAGGATGGTCAATGACCAGCAACTTGAGATCACCGGTCTCAAGGGCAAGATAGCTGAGAGACCATTTAGACAAACTCAACCAGGTCCACAAGAACCTATGGAAGTGGTGGACTTAACCTCCAGCTCACCTATGCAAGTGGGTGATTCTACCAAAAAGGGGGAGAAAGTCCATTCAACCACAGAACCTGGGAGTTCTGTCCAAAGAATGGACATAAAGGACTCACCACCCTCACTTGCAGTTGTCCAGACTCAACAACTTTCTCAGGCTCACACTAATGTGGAGGCCATGATACAACAACTTTTTGAGGAAGGAATTCCAATGGCCATGTCTACCCCATCCTACCCTGCTGAAAATCCAATAGTGGGATGGTGGTATGACAATGCAAGAATGCCATTGGTGCTCTCAAGATCTCAGGGGCAGCAGGAGCTCTTTAATTTTCAGATCCTGAGATTCCATGAGAGTATTAACTTGGTTGATCTACCACTTGTCAACTCATGCCAGAATAGACAGGCTGGCAGATTAGCTGAGGCAATTCAAGAATGGGTGCTGCAGGAGTTCGGAAACAGAGCAAAACTATATAGACAGAGGCTAGCAGGGAAAACTGTTGGTCAACTGGATACTAAGGTAGACCTTAAGATTAGCTTCGAATGGGAAACCTTGGTTGAAGGCCCAGTAGTGGACCCTATGAACCTTGAGACAGGCTCATCCTCAGCACCCAGTACCTTAGTGAAACACCTGCTGGTGAAGGTGTATCATAACCTTTTTCTAGCCAGAGCTCAAGATCATGACAATCTTCAGAAGGCCAAAGTTCTCTCTGCCTTGAGTCATACAGGCCTACAATTGACAAATGGAAAAGGAAAATGACTCCTAAGGAGATTGAGAAGGAGAAAAAGGAGAGGAAGAGGAAGGCTAGGGGAGAGGGAATAGAAGAGATCCCAAGCTTCATGCAAGCCGCAATCAGGGCTGCCCACAGGCCTGATACTCGATATGATGAGTTAAGGGCAGCCAGATTGAATTATCTGGGATTAAGGAACTATAATATAGATGAAAGCATCTCTCTTCCCTTGGTAGAGTTGAATGAATTGGTAGACACTAAGTTGTCTAAAGAGAGGAAGGAGGCTGAGGCTGTAGAGTAGCTCCTCAAGATCAAAGAAGAAACAAAAAGAAAGAAATTATACAAAGGTCCTACCCTCTCTCCAGTTCAAGAAAGTCCCGGGAAAGAGACTGTGGCTATATAATAGGAACGAACTCAGATAGGCAAAGAACAAGAAAGACAGAAGATGATAACCCATCTAAGTGCCACAGGTATCTATCAGGCAGCAGCTCTCAACCCTCTCTCATACGAGTATATTGAGTTTGAATACCTCAAACAGCTGGAAGAAGAAGCTCAAACCCAAAGTAAAGCTATCAAAAGAAAATGAGAGAAGAGGCTGCTAAGTCAAGAGCCAACATTAGGGTACAAGAAAAGAAATCTGCTGACAAGCGGATGGTGAGCTTCTTGAAGCTGTATGGGTTCCCCGGAAGGAGACTTGGTCCTATGTCTTTATCCATAATGGATGAGCATATCAGAAAGATCAAGCAGAAGATAAAGGAAGGTCAGCTGGTTGACTTGCATTCTCCACCAAGTCAAGCCATACCTGAAGTTGAGGTGAAGGTTGAACCACAAGAGACAACACAACCTAATCCTGAAGCTACATCTAAGCCAACTTCATCTTCTGACCCACATCAGGGTTCTAAACTTCCCCTTTCTGAACAACTAGAGGAAAATGACCCAACTGAGGAGAACAAAGAAAGCTCATCTGGTGCTGCAGGCCACTCTCCTTAGTTAAAGTATAGAAAAAGGAAAAGGATGGCCATCAGAAGGGACAAGAAAAGGAAGAAAAGGTCCAAGGCATCCACCACTGCACCTGAGGATGAATTAGAACATCCTGAGGAAGTGCAACAAGAGGCTGCTCAATCAACTCGAATTCAAGTAGAGCCTATTGCATCAGGAAGACCCATCTTGTCCTGGTCCTTTGCTGCTAATCCAGACAGATGGTATGTCATCAGAGATCAAGGTGGTCAAGATGTCTATTTCTGGCATAACATGCTTGATCTACCTCTGCATGATCTTTTTGACATGAGAAGGTATTATGAAAGTCTGAAGGATCCTATTCAAATGATGAAAAAATCATGCAGAGGTAGATCAAGCATGTCTTGCCAGAGATAGATCAGGATCCTTCAGACTCTCATAATATCTTCTTATATCAAAGAGATCATGCAGAGGTAGATCAAGCATGTCTTGCCAGAGATAGACATCTTGACCACCTTGATCTCTTATAACATACCATCTATCTAGATTAGCAGCAAAGGTCCAAGACAGGACTGGTCTTCTAGATGCAAGAGGCTCTACTTGGATTGGAGTTGATTGAGCAGCCTCTTATTGCACTTCCTAAGGATGTTCTGATTCATCCTGAGGTGCTAAGGTGGATGCCTTGGACTTCTTTTTCTTCTTCTTGTCCCTTCTAATGGCTATCCTTTTCCTCTTTCTATATTTCAACTAAGAAGAGTGGCCTGCAACACTAGTTGAGCTTTCTTTATTCTCCTCAATTGGGTCCTTTTCCCTCATTTCTTCAAAATCAGGGAGTACAGAACCCTGCTGTGTGTCAAAAGTTGAAGTTGGCTTGGATGTAGCTTCAGGATCAAGTTGTGTTGTCTCTTGTGGTTCAACCTTCACTTCAACTTCAGGTATAGCTTGACTTGGTGGAGAATGTAAGTCAACTAGATGACATTCCCTTATCTTCTGCTTGATCCTTCTGATATGCTCATCCATTGTGGATAGAGACATAGGACCAAGTCTCCTTCCGGAGAACCCATACAGCTTCAAGAAGCTCACCATCTTTAGCCTGTCAGCAGACTTTTTTTCTTATGCTTTGATGGTGGCTCTTGTTTTAGAAACCTCCTCTCTCATTTTCCTCTTAACATCTTTACTTTTAGTTTGAGCTTCTTCTTCCAGCTGTTTGAGGTATTCAAACTCAATATACTCATATGAGCGAGGGTTGAGAGCTGCTGCCTGATAGAGACCTGTGACACTCAGATAAGCTATCATTTTTTGTCTTTCTTGCTCTTTGCCTATCTGAGTTTGTTCTTGTTGTTCAGCCACAGCCTCTTTCTCAGGGCTTTCTTGAACCGGAGAGAGGATTGGGTTTTTATAAAGTTTTTTTCTTTTTCTTTCTTCCCTAATTTTGAGGAGCAGTTCTGCAGCCTCAGCATCCTTCCTCTCTTTGTACAGCTCTTTGTCTACCAGTTCATTTAATTCTGCCAAAGGGAGAGAGATGATTTCATCTATATTGTAATTTCTTAATACGAGATAGTTCAATCTGGCTGCTCTTAACTCATCATCCTGAGTGTTAGGCCTGTGAGCAGCCCTGATTAGAGTTTGCATAAAGCTTGGGATCTCTTTATATTTCTCTCTTCTGGCCTTCCTCTTCCTCTCTTTCTTTTCTCCTACTCGATCTCCTAGGGATTCATTTTCCTTTTCTCTTTGTCAATTTTTGGCCTGTATGACTTAGGGTCGAGAGAGCTTTGGCCTTCTAATGATTGTGCTGAGCTTGAGCTCTGGCTAGAGAGAGGTTGTGATACACCTTCACCTGCAGGTGTTTCACTGAGGGTACTAGGTGCTGAGGTTGAGCCTGTCTCAAGGTTCACAGGATCCACTGCTGGGCCTTCAACCAAGGTTTCCCCTTCGAAGCTATTCTTAGGGTCTGCCTCAGTATCTATTTGACCAATAGTTTTCCCTGCTAGCCTCTGTCTATATAGTTTTGCTCTACTTCTGAACTCCTGCACCACCCATTCTTGAATTGCCTTAGCTAATCTGCCAGCCTATTTGTTTTGGCTTGGGTTGACAAGTGGCAGATCAACCAAGTTAATACTCTCATGGAATCTCAGGGTCTGAAAGTTGAAAAGCTCCTGCTGCCCCTTAGATCTTGAGAGCACCAATTTCATTCTTGTACTGTCATACCACCATCCCACTATTGGATTTTCAGCTGGGTAGGATGGGGCAGACATGGCCATTGGAACTCCTTCCTCAAATAGTTGTTGAATTA
Organism: Flaveria robusta; assembly: GCA_025506415.1. Taxonomy (NCBI): domain Eukaryota; kingdom Viridiplantae; phylum Streptophyta; class Magnoliopsida; order Asterales; family Asteraceae; genus Flaveria; species Flaveria robusta. The sequence goes on from CM046466.1 coordinate 21,606,614, forward strand.
CGGCCTCCACATCAGTGTGAGCCTAAGTAAGTTATTGAGTCTGGACAACTGCAAGTGAGGGTGGTGAATCCTCATTGTCCATACTCTGGACAAAACTACCAAGTTCTGTAGGTGTATGGACTTTCTCTCCCTTTTTGGTAGCATCACCCACTTGCATAGGTGAGTTGGAGGTTAAGTCCACCACTTACATAGGTTCTTGTGGACCTGGTTGAGTTTGTCTTATTAACCCTTTTTTGTAAGTTAGTCACTTGAGATTCTAAGTGACTTACCTTGGAGACTAATAGGTGCAGGTTTTTAGAAGTTTTTACACCGTTAGTTTCAGACTCCCCTCATCTTCAGATGAAGAATCATGGGGGATGAGAAAATTGGACCAAGGTCCTCTTCCTCATCACTAGCATAGTGTTCTTGGCTGCTGGATATCCTCTGCTCACTGACAGCTTCAGGTAAAGTGTCAATGGGCTGAGTTGCCATGGTTGAGGTCTTAAAAATATAATCGCTAACAATAGTGAGAGCCTCTTCCATATGGACCTCCTGAACTTGTTCAGGGAGATCCACCTCAGTATGGGGTGGATGATGTGGGCTGGACATGGGAGTGACAGGAGCACTCATCTCTCCTTGAGCAAGTATGAAGAGGAGAGACTAATAGTACTCACTGAATCCCATGTCCGCATCATCATAGACTTCTAGCTTAGGTTTTGGCTGATTTAGATCAAGAGGCTGGGGATGGTAACTGTCCCCTAAAGGTTGTTCACTAGAGTTTTGAGACTCTGAGTGAAGGCTTAAGGCTGTTTGGGTAATGAGCTCATCAGGCTAAGCATGAGGAACCTCAGCACTGATCATGTGAGAGATGGGAGTGGTTTGCTCCTCAAGGGAAGTGGGAGCTCCAAAGTCCACTTCCTCTAGCATAGGTGGTGATATAGGGGCCTGCACAAACTGAATAGCTTGAGCAGGGGTTCGCTTGTATTTTCTTGAGTAGGTGAGGGTTATTTTAGGTTAAAGGGGTTGCTGGGAGATAGCAGGTGTGGGTTCAACATTAGCTGTTGCTGCTAGGTTGTCACCTTGAGCAATAAGCTCTAACATTTTGGGGGACAAGGGCTGTTTCTTCCCCAGAGAATCCCACAGATGGTTTTCTCATGATTTTGAAGATGCCGGGCTTTATCTGTCCCAATTTAAGAATCTTACCTGTTCCCCTCAACTGTGAGCCCAATTCACAGTTGAGAATGTGCTGGACATATCTAGGAAACAAGTAATATTCCAGGGAGTCCAAGTTAGCAAGCAGATTTAGGTATACAAAGTGTGAATACCTGAACATGACCCCCTGAACTAGTCCATGAACTATGAAGGAAAGTTTTAATAAAAACTTCCGAAGCTAATTTGGCTTGGGAAGATATTTCTAAAAGTTTTGAAAATTTTGCTTCGGAAGGAAAATACATAGAGAATTTTCACTTCTGAGACATGCTTTGGTTTCGGAAGAGATCAAGACTTGAAATTTTATTCTTTAAAAGAATAAATCTTCCGAGACATAATTAATTTCGGAAGGAAATTGTTCTTCAAGAGCATATAAGTACTTATGAGTAAATTAAGCTTCGGAAGATATTGCAAAGATTTCTTCCGAAGGTAAATTATCATAAGTAGTTATATGGTGTTAAAGACATAATGTTCTTCCGAAGGTAACCTGATATCTTCCGAAAAGAAATATGTTCAAAGTTTTCAAAAATCTAAGAAATATATTTTAAAAAACTCTTCTTCCAATATAATCAAGAGCTTATGAAGGTGATGAAGTAGACAACTTAGGACACACATATATTTAGAAATAACATTGAGTTTAAGTTTAAGAAAAACTACTCAAAGTTAATCATCCCAATAGCTGATACAAGATACTTAAATCTCTATTCATCAAAAGTTTTGGTGAACAAATCAGCATATTATTCATTCGTGTTAACTTTGACTAGTTTGATTAAGCTCTTTTCAAAATTATCTCTAATTAAATGATACCTGATGTTGATGTGTTTTGTCATTGAGTGCTGCACAGGATTTTCTGTAATGGAGATAGCACTATTGTTGTCTATGTGGATGGGAGTCTCCTTGAAGTTGAATCCATAGTCTAGCATCTGATTCTGAATCCAAAGCACTTGAGCACAGCAGTTAGCAGCAGCAATGTATTCAGCTTCAGCAGTTGATGCAGATACACAAGATTGTTTCTTGCATTGCCATGAGATTATCCTTCCACCAAGAAATTGACATCCCCCTAATGTAGATTTTGCAGTCATGTTGCAGCCACCATAGTCACCATCTGTATAGTCGTATAGATTGAAGTCAGAATTCTTTGGGTACCAAAGGCCTAGTGATGGTGCACCTTTGACATATCTTAGAATTCTCTTGACAGCAGCCAGGTGTGACATCTTGGGGTTGGCTTGATATCCGGCACAAATGCATGTGGCAAACATGATATCAGGACTGCTTGCTATGAGGTACATAAGAGACCCAATCATAGCCCTATAAAGATGTTCATCCACACACTCCTCCTTAAGGTCAGGTCCAAGGGAGTGGTTTCTTGCTATGGGTGTCTTTGCAACCCATTCAGTCATGCTGAATCTTGTAAGTATGTGCTGGACATACTTTTACTAATTTATGAAGATGCCATTGTCAACCTGCTTCACTTGAATTCCTAGAAAGAAATTAAGTTCTCCCATGGCACTCATTTCAAATCTATTCTTCATCAGCTTCTCAAAGTCTTTGTAGAGCTTTGGATTAGTTGACCCAAAGATGATGTCATCTACATAAACTTGAACCAGTATTAAGTCATTTCCTGTTCCTTAGATGCAAGAGTTCCATCTATAGTACCCCTTCTGTAACCATGCTGACATAGGTACTAAGATAGAGTCACATACCATTTTCTTAGAGCTTGGTGCAGCCCATAAAGAACTTTATCAAGCTTGCAGACATAATCAGGATGATCTGGGTCTACAAAGCCAGTTGGTTGTTTGACATACACCTCTTCATCAATCACCCCATATAAGAAAGCACACTTGACATCAAGTTGGTAGACCTTGAAGTTCTTTGATGCAGTAAAAGCTAGAAATATCCTAACAGCTTCAAGTCTTGCTACTGGAGCAATAACATCAGTGTAATCAATCCTTTCTTCTTGAGTGTACCCTTAAACAACTAGTTTTGTCTTGTTCTTGATGACAAGTCCTCTATTATCCTTCTTGTTTCTAAACACTCACTTGGTTCCTATGGTGGTCTTCCCTGAAGGAAGAGGACATAAGTTCCAAACTTTTTTCCTCTTGAATTAAAGCAGCTCCTCTTGCATAGCTTCAACCCAACTTCCATCCTTTAGAGCTTCCTCAACTTTCTTTGGCTCTATCTTGGATAGGAAACAAGAGTACAGACAAACATTTTTGTCATGGGTTTGTCCTTTTGTTCTTACCCCCATGTCAACATCTCCAATGATGTTTATGGTGGGGTGTGACTTGTGGATCCTGAGTTGAGGGATCACAGCAAGTTGATTGTAGAGATTTAAATTTGAAAAATTTTGATCAGGCAGTAAAGAATCTCCCGCCACATCAGCACACTTATCAAGAGAAGCTTGATCGAATAAGTGTGTGACATCATTGATGTTGTCTTCTATGGAGTGACTATCAGCATCAAGAAATTCTTGATCACTTTCACCACTACCACTTTCTCCTACATTTGAAGCTCCTTCTTTTGAGTTTTGTGCCTCTGAGCTGGAATTTGAAGGCACCTCAGATGTATCAGCCGGATTTGTCATGGTTGTGCTGATAGGAACTCCATCTGCAGAATTTGTTACCACTTGAGCTGAAGAAGTTTGATTTGAAGATCTTCTCAACTCAAATCTTGGGTCAGGATCTTCTGTTGATAAAATACCTGTAGATCCTGAAACATTCTCACAAGACTTGTTAAAATAGTTGGTAACTAAATCAAGATCAAACAGCCAATCTGGACCAGAACCTCTCACACAAGGAGTGTGTTCATTGAAGGTGACATTGGCTGACTCATCAACTACTCTAGTTTTGAGATTGTATACTCTATAAGCCTTAGGTTGGGAAGAGTTTCCAATGAAGTATCCATCATCTGATTTTTTAGCAAATTTGGCTATTTGATCTTTGGTATTCAAGATTGTGCAAGGACATCCAAATGACCTGAGGAAACCAATGAAAGGTCACCTTTTATGCCATAGTTTATAAGGAGTCTTACCATGAGTCTTAACTACTAAAACTCTGTTCTGCACATAAGTGTTCACTACTTCTGCCTAGAAGGTGATAGGTAGTTTAGAGTCAGACAACATGGTTCTTGCAGCTTCAATTAGTGTCTTGTTTCTCCTCTCAGCAACACCATTTTGCTGAGGAGTACTAGGAGCACTATATTGTCTTGTAATACCTTTTTCATCACAAAATGTATCAAGGATTTGGTTCTTAAATTCAGCTCCTTTATCAAATCTTATGGTCTTGACCTTGTGATCAAATTGATTCTCAATCCTTAGAATGAAATTTTTCAAGATTTCAGGAGTCTCATCCTTAGTTCTAAGGAAAAAGACCCAGGTGAATCTTGTAAAATCATCTGTGATCAATAAACAATATGAGATCCTTCCTAAACTCATTACACTGGTGGGGCCAAAAAGATCCAAATGTAAGGGGAGTAGTGATGGAGTTTCTTTCCTTTGACTTGTGAGATACCTTGTGTTGCTTCCCTTTCAGGCATGCAATACAATGATCATCACTTGTAAACTCTTCTCAGATCCATCCTTCACTATCTCCTCATCATCCTCTTCACTAATGGGGTCTATGAGGGGAAGCTGATCTTCACAAGTTCCACACCTTGGAGATCTTACAAACAGTATAGAGTGTGGAGGAGCTATCTTAGTAGATCCCAGTCCCTGCTTATTCTGATAATAAACTTTAGCATGCAAGGATGAGGATATCATGTTCTTGAAGGTCTCTTCTTTAAAAACACACTTTTCTACCCGGGCTTTGCTGATCACAAGCTCAGCCAGGCATTTAGTTAACTTAGTGATGAGATCTTTGATCTGAGTCCTGTAGTTGGTATGTTCATATTTAAGAGTGAAAATGATTTTCTCTAAATCTTCTATTTTAAGTTTATACCCATTTTCAGCTCTTTTGAAATCAGATTTTAATATGTTTAAAGACTCAATATCATATCTCATCTCAAAGTTGTAGGACCTATATCTGTTAACTTTAGCAATACATTCAGGAGTACAAAGATGTTCCAATACCTTGGCTTCATCATGATCTGCCATTAGTGCTTGGTTTGGGGATGCATCTTCAACCTGAAAGCTCCAGTCAAAGCCTCCTTCTTCAACAGCAACTGCAGCTTGCTGCTTTGGCTTCTCATTCTGGGGAACTCCATCAGTGTAGTTTGGTTTGGTTTGTGCTTGGCCACCATTTGTTCTAGGTGCCTTACACTCTCTGGCAAAGTGTCCCATTTGGTTATAGTTGTAACACTTCACTTTGCTTTTGTCTAGTCCAAACTTTCCACTGGCCGTATTGCTAGGAAACATCCTCCCTGTCCGCTTGTAGAACTTCTTGGCTCTATGAGTGAGAAGAGTCATCTGCTAGACTATTTCCATATACTCCAGATCATCTGGATGGATACAGTCCAGGTCTTTAAGGGTGAAGAGAAAGTTACCTAAACTTTCATCAGCATACACAAAAGCTTGAGAAGAGCTTGTCTCTTGGAATGGACTTCTTTGGATGTAGCTCTCCCTTGGTGTCTCTTGGAAGGTGATGAAATGACCCTTTTGTGAGTTGTCAGTGTAGCAGATGAGATGATGTTGTGGTTCTCTTCAATCCCTTTCAACCACATGAAGGGCTGAACTCTGTTGATTACTGGAGTTACCAGATGGATTTTGCATGTTCATCTCCATCTGATAGCCACAAAGAATACCATAGAACTCTGTAGGAGTAAGAGTCTTAAGGTTCTTAGTTCTCTTGATAACAACACAGTAATGTGTCCATTGTCTAGGAAGAGAGGACATGAACTTCCTTACAATGTCCTTGTTTTCAAGATTTACTCCAACATCCATTATAGTATCCACAATCTCAACATACCTGAAGTATTGTCGAGCATGGTTTCACCTGTTTTGTAGGTAAAATTCTCAAACTGCTGCTTCAAGAGGTCCTTTTTATTCTCTTTTGCTTCAGAGGACCCCTCATACACGAGCTTTAGTGCATCCCATAGTTGCTTAGCAGTTTTACACTTTTTGAAGCCCATGTATATGGAGTTTGGAAGAGCAGTTTGGAGGGCAGTCATGGCTTTCTGATGTATATCAATCTTCTTTCTATCTTCTTCAGAATAGTCATGCCACCTCTTTTAGTATCATGCCACCTCTAGCAGCAGCTAAAGAGGTGCATGGACTGTAAGGTCCAGAGACAACGAATTCCCACATCTTGGAGTCTTGTGACTTGATGAAGCCTTCCATTCTTTGAAACCAAGTATCAAAGTATTCAGGAGTGATCAGTGAAGACTTTGTCATGGTACCAGTTTCCATATCAGCCTTTGTGAGAGCTGCCAATTGAGTTGTTAAGTGTTTTGTGAAACTGAGAGATCTAAGATGGTGAGATCTTACAATCAAGAGCCTGGAATGCTCTGATACCAATTGCAGGACCGTTGAAGGGGGTCAATACAATCAGTCTCACAGTGAGGAGAGACTTAAAACACTTAACAGATCAAATAGGGAACTGAAACTTTTGTATGATACTAAGAAACACAAGCAAACAATGAGATAGAACTAAGAACAACAACTAAGAATGGTTTTCAAGGAATAAGTATATTGCTCTCAAGATATTTTACAAGTGTTACAAAGCATAGAAATAAAATACAAGGACCTGAGATACTTTATACTACATCCTACAGCCGACTATACTTTGAAGGCTAGCTGAAAACACTAATCTAGACAACAAGATCAATGTAAAATCAAAAGGCAGATTGCCTTTTGACTAGTGACTATGGCATGCCATAGCTCACATCCTAATATATTACAAAAAAGATAAAAGTACATAAAGTGAAAAGTTACAGACTCAAGACCATAATCTACAGTTTCCTAAAGCATGGACCTTTTCACCAACTTATGCAAGTTGGTGAGTCTTCAGAGTGTCAGCAAAAAATTGGTCAGCTTTCTGAAAAAGTAGATCAGAGAAAGCATGTCTTTTCTGTCTTTGGAAGAAATCAGTCTTCTATCTTCATGGCTTCAGAAGACTTTGTCTTCTAGGCTTCAGAAGACTTCATCTTTACCTTCGAAAGATTTGGTCTTTGGCTTCGAAAGATTTAAACTTAGAATATTTTCTTTGCAGAGTATAAAAACTTCTGAAGTAACTTTCACTATGCACAATGTGCATGCATGCAGGAAGCACATTGAGTGTTTTGGGTGCATCAGCCTTTTCTATAATTCTTACAGTTTCTATTACCTAAAAACATTCTAAAATATGTCAACTAAATGTTAGCTAGAACATAGGTTTAGATGTATACATATAGTAGATAACCATGTACAAACCAACTAACAAATTTTCAAATACAAGTAGTTAAACCATTATACATGAGTCCACAACCAACCCTAGTGATCGAATATCCTCCATTCTAACCCATTGACATAAGAGGTCATACTAATGATATGTTTGTCTAGTATGCAGTTTTTGAACATCCAGGTCCTTCCAAGTTAAAAAAATATGTTAACTCAAAGGACGCTTAGGATTAATTGGGACGCATCAACCTGAGTATTAAATGTACTTGTTGGACCAATAGATCTATCTACGTACTCCCGTGGTTTCCCCAAAGTCAATGGTTATGTATATTTTAGAAAATAGATGGAGTTTGTAGTAAAAAAAAATGTCCTAGAATATAGCAACAATATAAATAGTTTAGTTTTACTACTATTAGAAAGTTTGTCATTTAGTTTGCAAAAGATAGTTTTGACTCTAAAATTTTAATTCTCATTTTTGAAATAGAGAGCATGTTTCCATCATGAAATACAAAAAAAGCTATAAACTCACTTTGTAAAGTAGATGGATTGATCTTGCAA